>JALJEE010000763.1:0-145798 GCA_023231475.1 Seison nebaliae | reverse complement strand
TTTTTTGCACTATCTTTAAGAGCTTGAATAGGGCTATTTTGCGATATCCACCTTTACGAAAGATACTTCATAGGACAGAAGTTATGACCGGTTTTATAAAAACGTAAAAGTGTCCGATTACTTTAAGTTTCTACTGTATATAGTAGGTATTAGGTGTATAGCAGAGAGTAAGATAGAAGAATCAATTTAGACTCCGAAGAGAACAAGATTTTCTTTATTATTATAAACGGAATTTGAAAAGCAGGCAAAAACAAGAAACTTATAGAGCACAGTCCAAAATAAAAATGTGCCTACAAACGAGATAAAAAACAATTTCATATACATCTAGTTGTAAGATAACTACGAAATTCCTAATAGGATAATTTCTATTACATTATATAGATCCACACTACATTACTTAGGGTTACTTAGGCTCAGAAAGAAAAATTGGTGGGAAAAAAGTTGCGCTTTATGAATTTTCAAAACAAATTCGGAAAAAAGTTCCTATGTAAATTGTCGTAATTTATTAGATAATTTTTGATGTTCTTCGTTTTCGATGTGTAGAGAGGAGAACATGATGGAGAAAAATATTAACAAATATTGATGAATGATGGAAATCGATGTGAAACATTTAATTTTGAAATGAAAGGCTTATAAGTGATTGGGAGAAATTAAGGAAATTTACATTGTTCATTCCTTCCTTATTGTTCCTGTTCATATATTTGCTCTTCTCATAAGTAAGCTTATGTACGGAAGTCATTGGAGGGGGATGCTCGGAAAAGTGAAAGAAGCGAATTGCGCTCAATTACTCAAAGTTAGAAATTATATGGAAATTCTGATGAATTTATCTCGTCGATTAGGACGTTTATTGGCAACATATAAATAATTTCGATTATGAGAATGCAACATTTTTCGCTGAACGACTTTATGGGGAAAGTTGAATGTTTTTTAATGGATATCTGATAATTTTCTGTTTGTCTTTTCAAGGAAAATGTTTGGAATTCGCATATTATTTGGCACTTGCTCAATTCCATAACGGGAAGTTGAAACAGGCAGAAGATACGATTTTGCGAACTGGTGTACCAGTCGAAGAATTGGATGCAAAATTGAAATTGCTGTTTGGGAAAATATTGAAAAAATTGAAAAAGTTCTAAATTTCTCGAAATTTTACTTAAATTTATTCTTGTTCTTTGAAGATTTGCTGAAGTGACATATTTGTATGGACATTCTCATCATCGAGATACTGACCTGAAAATTGAGAGGATTGTGAAAGAATTCCAAAAGGATTCTTCTCATATGTTGGAATTGATGGGCGAATCATTCCTCCAAATTGGTGAGAGGAATTATGCAGCTGTTTATTTTAAGGAAGCGCTCGAATTAAATCCGTTCATGTGGACGAGTTATCAAGAATTATGTAAATTGGGAAATGAAACTACACCCAACATGATTTATTCGTCTCGTGTTCTCAATTTTTATTTCATGCAAATGGAAGAAGGTAAATTGATGGAAGGGAAGAATGAACGAAAGATTTTTATGGAAAAAAAAAAGAGAATTGATGATTTGGATGAGGAATTGAATAATCAGAATGAATTCCTTCATAAACACAAAATAATTAATCAATCACCATCAAGAAATTTGTTAAATATACCATCTTCAACATCTACTATTCTCAAAAACAACAACAACAATAACGGTTGTGGAGATGATGGAGAGACGACTCCAAGAAATTTTTATCAATCGAAAATTTTAAAAAATCCGTTGAAAGAAGTAGGAAATCAACAATCGATAATTGATAATGATGATCTGATTGGAAGTGATGGTGGTGTTGGAAATGATCAAAAGAATCAAAATGAAAATTCTTCAGAAAATGGTGGAAAGAATGTTGGTGGTGGTGGTGGTGTTGGAGGAGGAAATCAAATCTCATCTAATTCGATACAACCGTCTCGAATTGATACATCGTCAACAGAATTCAATAAAGTTCTCTCTAATATCCTTCAGATAACAAGTGGATTATGTTCAAATATTCTTTATGATCTCTTCCAACAAACTCAGCGTGTCAATGAAAAATGTTGTGAATTGAAGAAAACGTCAACGGTGAAAGTTGGAGTGAAACATCGACCGACAATTTTGACAGGTCAAATTGGAAATAGTTGGGAAGGAGGAGATGACGAAGAATTATCGGAAGAGAATTTAAATGATGAGAATATTGATTCAAATAATTATGATCATTTAACAAAACTAATTTCTCCCATTATCTATGGGAATGATTGGAAGAATTTGGATTTAATTAATGAAAAAGTTGATATCGAATTCCGTCAATATGTTGGGAAATCATTAAGGAAATATTGTCATCATGATTCTCATGAAATAAAATTTCTTCTTCAAAAAATTTGTGATATTAATCAAATGGACAATGTTAACAACAACAACAATAATAAGAAGAATATTTGTATTGAGAATGAGAATGAGAATATGGTGGATATTGGAAATGTGGAGAATATGCCAATTGATACAACAGGAACGACTACGCCGAATGAAATGAAATCGGCAGATTTGAAACGATCTTCAAAATCTAATAAGTACGGCAATCGATCTGGGTAAATTCTTGAGCTGGAGTCATTTGCTCCTTTTCTATTTCATTTTTTTTCTTCGATTATTTCTCATCATCTTCATTATCATCAGAAAAGAGAGAGAGAGAGAGAGAGAGAGAGAAAGATTTTTGATTTTCTTTTTTTTAATTTCATCTATCAATAATTAATTATTATTAACTTTAGTTGAATGGTTTGATTGACAAAAATTAATTTTAATGTTTTCTTAGAAGACCATACTACCCGTCCGAAGACTCGAAACTACCGAGAAAACAAAGACATTTACATTCCATTTCGACGGTTTCCTCATTTTTTATATAAATAACAATTTTATGTATTTTTCAGGAAACAAAATTATGTTGTAATAATCTCTTTACAACTAACAACAACAATAGTAATAATAATAACAATTCAAATAATAATAAAAGTTTAGAAGAATTATTATTTAATTATTAAAATAAATATTAATAATAAAATTTTCATTATTTCTTTTGTAAGATGGTCCGAAAAAAGGACTCAATGCAAAATCGATTTTTGATCCAACCAAACGATCATTAAATCAATCGAATAAAAAGAATTTAAATAGATCTAATCAAAGAATATTGATTAATCCAACTCAGATGGTACATGAATCATCTCAAACGGGACCGATGCATTTAAATGATGCATTTAATTCATTTCAAAGAATTGATGAAGAGAATAAAGAGAACGAATTGAAACGAATTAGTTTTCATCATTATGATGATGAAGAGATTCTTCCCGATATTCATTTTTCTGTATTAAATGAATCGTTGAAATCATTCGAACAATTTGATGAGATATTGAAAAATGCAGAAAAAGAGAAGAAAGTAGCGCGGAAAGTATTAGAAGAAGATGAAAATGAATTTATTATTCTTCTCAAATTGGCATATATAACATCAGCGGAGAATGTTGAAATAAGTAATGAATTAATACGACGAGGTATCAAAAATCATTATACTGTCGATCATGACATATCTGTTAATGAGATATCGGTTGATAATGATTATCTCAATTTTTCTCGTGCATTCAAACAAGGTGGAACTTCATCCACATTGAATAAGAGAACTGTAGAAAAGAAGAATAAAGGACGACCATTACGTGATGGACGAAAATCGATGTATTGGGAAACATATTTAGATGACGTCATCAAATGTCAAACAACCACATCAACCAGTCGATTACCAAATTTGGAGAATTTTGCTAGTGGTACTATGGCACTTTCAGAAATGATACAATTCTTCCAATGTCAACGAGTATATAATGAATTATGTAAATTTGGTTCGTTAAATAATTTGGATAAAGAGAATCTTTTTCTGATGAATGATGTTCTCCTCTCTAATCGACAAGTCGAAATGGAAAATGATAAAAATGAATGGGAGAATGATCTCCTTTATCCGATTACACGTTCCACAGACCATCAAATAACATCTGCTTCTATCCTCTCAGTTTATCGACAGTTCGCTTTTGTTCATCGTGCTCTCCACAACTATAACATTCCTGCTGCTTTTCACCATTTCGCTTCTCTTCATTATCATCAATTGGCTACGCCATTCATGTTGAGAGCGTTGGCTAAATTATTTTATTATAATAATGAACCACATCGATCAAATACTGTTTTCAATATGTATCGAGAACTTTATCCATTTAATACGGATGGTCTCGATGTTTGTTCAACGGTGATCTGGTCTCTACAAAACGAATGTTGGTTATCAGTTTTATGTGCAAATCTTTTGAAGATTGATCGATACACACCAGAGACATGGATAGCTCTCGGAAATTATTATTCTTTACAAAACGAACATGATATCGCCATTAAATTATTCGCTCGAGCTATTCAAATCGATCGCAGTTGTGTTTATGCTCATATTCTTATCGGTCTCGAATATTTTATCACCGAAGATTATGGTAGTGCGAAAATCGCGTTAACTAAAGCTACTACACTCGAAGTCAATAATTATATACCATATTTGGCATTGGGTCAAATCGCATTCAAAGAAGACAGTTTACTTGATGCTGAACAATTGATGGAAAGAGCGAAGACTCTTCATCCAAATGATTCAAAAATATATTGTCATCTCTCTGTTGTCTATTCAGCTCAACGACGTCCATATTTAGCATTGGATAATCTTGAAAAAGCTTTAAAAATCTTCCCAAAAAATCCACTCGCCAAATTTTACAAGTTCATTTTTTTCCATCATTTCGTTTTAAAATTGTTTTTAGAGCAAAAATTCTTTTTCTTTTAAACAAAGATCAGGAATGTTTAAATGAATTGAAAGAGTTGACTCTCCTTTGTCCAGAAGAGACGAACGTCTATTGTTTCTTAGGAAAAGTTTTGTTGAAATATTTTTTCTTTCTTATTTTTCTTCTTCTGTAGGTCTATCGCAAAATGAATCTACAACATTTCGAATTACTAAATGTTGGAATGATGAATGCAACTGTTCAAAATCAATCGTCTGAGATACGAGACGCATTTTGGCGTGGATTCACCGATGGTGGCAATCGCCTAGCTGATGTGGCAAGTTTAATATTTGATCATTAGTCTGATATCTATTATATTTTTCAGCATGTCAAGTATTTGGAAAAGACATCACAGAAAATCAAGTTACACAAAAAGGAATAAAAAGAACTGATGTAGAAGTTGCATTTCAATCGATGAATATCCATCCGACATCAGCAAAAGTAACTGAATTAAATGAAGATTATGAACAAAACGTAAAGAATTTGTTAGATATTCCTGGAATGGACGACTCCTCTCAATCAAATAAACATAAATTTAGCATCTATGATTATACAGGTTTATCTTATTATTATTCTGTTAAATCATTCTTTATCGAATAATAGGTCTCAATGATTTTTGGTTTCAAAATGAATTTTCACAAACAAAAAAGATACTCGATGATTCATGAAAAGAAAGAATGAAGATGAAATGACTAATGGAATTTTATTTTTATTTGATTTGTATTCCTAATATGACTTCTCCCATATTAGCACTACTCACCTCACTTAAAATTTTATTTATATTTTTCCAATTTTGTCATGTCCATCTTTTGTATTACAAAAGTTCTACAACCATTTTTTCGATTTCCAAAATTTGGATGATGTATTTATGTTCACTTAACTTCTCTTCCCGCATTATTTACTGCAAAATAAAATCCATAATGCAAAACAAAAATCGTTAGAATTAATTTTAATTATTACTATTAAGTATGATTTTAAGTATTATAACGTTTATTATTTATCGATCATTATGTAAGCAGAACCAAGAATATTTTATCTTTATTCTATAACTTCTTCAATCAATTTTATATCAGTTACTAACTCAATTTAATTTAAGATAAATTTATAAAATTTTGCAACATTTCCGATTCCGTTTCTTCTTTTTATTCTCCAATTTTCTACCGAACTGATCCAATATAGTCGTTCTTCCGTCTCTTCGTTCTTCATCTAACTCCTCAAAATTTTAACAACAATTATAGTTTCTACAACGTTTTAAACAACTTTTCTAACTGATTTATCTTTTATTTTTCTTTTTGAAAAATGTTGTATATCGAATGATTTAGAAATTTTTACATAATTAACACCTCTAACTATTTCATATTTGAATAACTTAAGAAGTAGAAATATATTATCTATTTGATGAACGATGTGGTCATTATAAATAAGCCATTTATCGGATATAATACTTTTCACCAAGCTGAAACTATGACCAATTTTACAATTGTTGAATTCTGGTTCAAAACTATTTTTATGATGAATAACATAGTTACATGTTAAATTAGAAATATCCAAATAATCTTTTGTGATCTCTTCACTTAATTGTAGTTTAATTACAAAAATAATGTCTTCTAAATTGTCTGATAAATCTTGCATACATTTAGCAGTTTGTCGATAATCCTTTAGATATGACGGAATTGTGGAAAGAATGCGATGATTCTTAAAATCGAACATGTTATACACAATTCCTGTAATTTCATAAGTTTCATTTCGATCAATTAGATATGGGAAAGAAAATTTTGTAAAAATTCTATTTTCGATAAATTGAAGATCATTGACATCGATATACATTCCTGATTCTTCTATGCATAATTTAATTAGATTTCTGTCAAATTTCACTTGAGATCTCTCCATTTTTATCAATTGGCCAACGATATTTTCATAAAATGTAGGAGACAATCGTTTTATAGTGTTCCCATAATTCGTGGTAGCTAAATAAGTAATATAAATCATTTGTGGACTAGTTTTTTGAGGAAGTACATAATTTTTTATATCTTCTTTTGTTTCCGTTAGTAGATGATTGAATAATTTAGTACCAAATTTTACAGGATAATAATTCCAGGGTTCATATTCCCCATTGACAAACATTTCAACATGATTTATTGAAAGGAAATTAATGTTACGAATATATAACATTCCTTGAGTGATTATAACATTTTTATTTTTCATTAAATTTGCTCCTGCTGATACTTCACAGATTGAGGGCCGAATAAATTCTCTCATTTTAGTTGTTAATTTAATATCGAACAAGTCGCTAAATAACATTAAGAAAAGTCCAAATTCACTTTTACAAAGTTTCATCTCACTAACAAATTCTGAACAAGTGTTTTCTTCTAGTTTTATTTGAGTTGTTTTACATGTTAACGGTTCGTTGCATGTGGGAAAATTGAATTGTTTATTTCGATTATTCTTCTCAATAAAATAATTCCACAAGTAATAAACGGAAGAAATTGATCGAGTGGAATTATATGATACTCCTTGTTCATATTCAATATGATGGAGTAGTTCCTGTCTCATATACGCACCGATCAGTTTTCGGTCTTTCAATTTTCTAGCAGTCTGTTGAATGTTTGACGGTGTTAAATCATTGAAATTCTCGATTTTTTTAATTTTCATCTTTCTATCATGTTGTTTAATTAAGTTCATCATTTCAATTGATGAAATGATCATTGTGAATAGAGTATTTGTAAAACATGTGGAGTGAACGTTTTTGAAACCAAACGGTTCATTTTCATTAACTGCATCGTAACTCGTGGAAAGAATAATCCATTTTTTTTCGAACGGTAAATAAGGATAATTACTAGGTAACATTTAAATATGGACGTAATAAACAAGAAATAGAAAAGAATTAGAATTGAAAGAAATGAACAATAAATTTTGAAATTAAGTGTTAAATATAACATTCGGGTATTATTATCTCTACAGATTTTATTAATTGTATACTACTGATAATTAACATATTTTTCTTTAGTTATTTAAAACAATTATTAATAATAAGAATTCAGTTTTAAGTTCATAAGTTGAAAGTTTGAGAGTGTTCCAAAGAGGAAGATCGACAAATTAATTAAAGTCTCTTAAGGAATTTATAGGAAAACTAAATATTTAAATTGGAATAGTTTGAGAGATTGGTGAGGAAATCAAATGAATGATAAACAGTGAAAAATAATAAATTTGAAGATAAACAGAAAATTTGAATGAATTTATTTTCAGAATTATTATATCGAATGAATATTCCTTTTACAGACAATAAGAAGTAAATTGGAATAAATTAAATGAGAAGAATGGAATCGATACAAAAAGAAAAGAAGAAGTTAACCGCCAATCGAATAGTGATGGATGCATCACATCCAGAAATCGGATTATTTTTAAATGAATCTGGTGATCATAGTCCGCTCCATATCTTTAATCGTCAATACAGTTTAATTTATAATCAGGAAGAAGTGGTGAAAGATGTTGAAAGAATGTTGTGGATGTCTTATCGAAGAAGATTTCCCTCAATTCCATCAACTCGAATATCAGCCGATCAAGGATGGGGTTGTATGTTGAGATGTGGTCAAATGATTTTGAGTGAATCATTGTTGAGATTATATTGTTCTACTTCATTCACATTAAATGAATTAAGGAAATCGAAAGAATATTGGAAAATTCTTGAAAAGTTTATTGATAATATCGATCATGAATATTCCATTCAGAATTTAACGACGGTAGGAGAAAAAAATGAATTGGTACAAATTGGAGAATGGTTCGGTCCGAATACCATTTCTCAAGTACTCTCTATCATTTCTATGGAAATTTTATCGACGGAGAAATGTGAATTACCAATTCTCGTACAAGTCGCAATGGATTCGACGATTATTCTCGAGAAGATTTTCTCTTCCGTTTTAACGATGGCGAATGATAAAAAAAACGGTGGTAAAAATTTCTTTGAGAGACATGTGGATTGTGGAAAAAGAATTATTCGAGAAAATGATGATAAAGATGATGATGTCTGTCGATGTAATGATGAGACTGATGGAGAAATTAAGATAGGAGAAGATGAAAAAATTGACCGTTCCACTCAAATGAGAGAATGGCGAGCTCCATTACTCTTATTGATTCCGTTAAGATTAGGATTGAACGAATTGAATGGGGAATATGTGGATCAATTAAAATGGTCGATGGATAATGAATATTCCGTTGGATTTATCGGTGGACGACCGAATCATGCACTCTATTTCTATGGTTATCGAGATGATGAATTATTATTTCTTGATCCACATACCGTCCAAAATTATATTCATTCAAATTTATCATCTTCTCCCATTTCCTCATGTACAATCATACCATCAAATGAATCGACATCTGACACTGATGGTTTATCCAAACAATTCATGTCCGTTATCAATCGATTTACATCAACAATTCCACAATCATTAAAGAATCAATTTACAAATGACACATCGTCAACTCATCAATCAATTGACAGTGAAATTCAAATGTTTGACGATTCTACTTATCATTCGAAAGAATTAAACTACTTGAAATTTACTGATATCGATCCATCGATCGCTCTCGGTTTCGTCTTTTCAAATGAGAAACAATTTCTACATTTCCTTGAATTGTATGAAGAACAACTAATGGCGAATTGTCATCGACCGATTTTCGAAATTCGTGACACGATTCCAACATATGCCATTCCTGTTACTCAACAGATCAACGTGAAAATATTTGACGATAATGATAAATCGAGAAGTAATCCATCATCTCCAATAAGGTCTGAGAATAGACGTATGAACGTTACATTATCTGATGATGATGATGATTTTACTTTAATTTAATTCTTTTTCTCATAAAAATCATTTCTATTTTCTGCAACAAAAATAAATTTTAAAAATTCTCACAAATTATTTTATCGGAAAATCTTTAAATTCTTCTGGAACTGAACCATATTTCTTATTCCACCAATCGACATATTCCTCCTTCCTCTTTTGACGCTTCTCGAAATATTCAGGAAATTGAGCCTTCTCTAATGGATGCCATGTATCAACTATACTTTCCACTGGAACACCATGTCGTTGATTAGCGATACCTCTCGGTCCATCAATAAATACATATGGTTGTGGATGACTTTTTTCGAAGAGCTACAAAAAAAAATTGTTATACAAAAAATTTGTTAAAAAAAAACTTCTTTCTCTCCTGCAATTACCAATTTCTGTGCTTCTACTAAATCTTTCACATTTCTATTCTTCTCAAATCTCTCCCGCATAATCACACAATGATATCTCCATTCTAATCTTTAATTATAAATAAATTATTAAGAAAAAGAATAAAGAAATCAATAAATTTAACCGATCATCACACCATGCTTGCAAGAGACGAAGTGATGCTTTATATAATCGCTTCACTCGTTGTTCATGAGAGAGAGCGGAATAGGTGATGTAGGACATCCTCTAAATCAGGTTTGCTGAATCAGAAATATATGTCTACTAAAATATTGTATTAGACTAAACTTTTCAAATTGTCAATCTTTATTAGAACAATTTGTTTTAGACAAAAATATTATTTTTCTAAATAGTTTTTCTTATTTGTTACTAGTAATTTTAAATAAGAAACAAATTAATATTTAACAAGTTATTGTTCAAAAATTTATTTGAAAATAAAGACATAATGTTTGAATAGTTCATTAGAAACCACATTGTAATAAAAACATTGACACTTCTTCGGCATAATGTCCACGAATTTTTATTTGTCGAAATGCTGAATTCATTTGAATATTCAATTTCAGATCGTCTGGTCTTTCTTTCTCTAGAAATTCGATTAAATCTCTTCGAAATTGTTCGATATCTCCGTCAATCTTTCGCACTCGAGTAATCGATCTCGTTTGATTCATAACTCGACTTTCATAGATCGGTAACATATGATATTTAGTGCGGCGAACATAATACGGAAAATTTTTAGACAATTCTTCGTTTGGAGCAATCCATCCGGATGGAGTTGGATATTTGTCCAATGTCTTTGGCAATGGCACAATATCAAGGTCCAATAACCTTTCGACGTTCTTAAATTCATCAATATCTTTACTCACTTCATATTCAGTCAACTGAGCGACATCCATTTCTGGAAGATGATAAGGCCAGTTGTCCTTTTTATTCTTTCTTAAATTTTCCAAAGTAAAATTTTGTTTTGAATCTCCTGTCATTTGTTCGTATTCATATTCGAATGATGGTGGAGTATCCTCATTTATCGAATATTTATTTCTCACAAATATTCTTGGAAGATTTTTTAAGTTAAGTTTCCGAATCATCGCCATCCAAAAAGCTTTACTTTTTAATCTTAAATTTTATAATTAAATTGATTTAATAAATTATTCGAAATCTCTTTTTATTTCTTCCTTTATGTAAAATTTTCAGTAACAATTTCTGCAGCTATCGGACGTTCATATCCCCAACCCAAGTTTGATATGTGAGGTGCAAATCAAATATCATACATATCAATAGTAGTATATACATAGTAGTAGTATACCAGTCATGGGCACGAAAGAGCGGAGTCATGTATTTTTGTTGTATGTAGGGAGCCAAATTAGCTCCTTATGCCCATACTATCACAATAACAAAGCTGAGTATTTTTACAGTTTAAAGTAAATTTAAAATTTAGACTTGTAATATATATTATATAATCTACTAACTATGAGCAAAGAAGAAGTTAATCGTTGTTTTTCAAAAGTTAATGATAAATGGAAATGCATATATTGCAGTCAAATGTTTAATTCAAGTAAACTCTTTAATTTTAGACATGGATAATTATCCTTTTTAAAAAAAAATGCCACAGAATGCCTGGCATTATTCCCCACAACATATTTATGTGAATCGACTTTTTCACATATAAAATATATCAAAAATAAACATCGAAATCGTTTAACCGACGAAAATTTATTAAATTTATTACATCTTCGATTAAAAAATAATCTATCTAATTCAGTTATCGAAGAAGATGAAGATTTTTTCGACCTCCCTTATTTTGAAATTTTTTTTAGTTTTTTTAAATAAATATTTTACATTATTATTTTATTGTTTATTATTTTTTATTATTATTTTAGTTTTTCAAAATAGCTCTTTTAACAACAACATGAGCAACATGTTGATGGAAAATTTGATTTTGTCGACGTACTTTTCCCAATCTGACTGGTGGTTTCTGATCATTTCTGAAATTGTTCGGATTACTCGTTCGGCTCTTCCAACAGTTTGATGATGATCTGGGGATGCAATATTCAATGTAATACCTAATTCATTACATTCTTCAATGAATTTCTTGGGTCGAAATTCGGAAGCAGCATCTACTGTTATTGACAGAAGTGTTCCATAAATTGGGATATATTTATGCAATATTCGAATGATGTCATTCGCAGTGTGTCGACGAAAAGGAAATAATTCAACGTATTTCGAAAATGAGTCAATAAGAACAATGATAAACTTGTTTCCATCCGATGAGGATATTAATGGTCCTTTGACGTCCATTTGAATGTTATCGAATGTCATATTGTACTTGATATCAATTAGTTTATGTTTTAATTTTCTGTTTCGAATTTTGTTCTTTTTGCACTTTTCGCAATTGTGGCGGATTGATCTGATTGATTTCTTTAATTTTGGATGGAAGAATCGCGACGTCAACATACGCACCATCGCTTTGTATCCGCGATGCATGAAAAAATCGTCATTGTGAAGGTTCTTGAAACTATATCGTCAACCGTTTTGTTTGGGATAATTAATCGTCTGATGTTGCGGATTTTATTGATGGAATTATTATCGGATGAAGAAGAAATAAAATAATTGTTATTTTCCTTGCTCACTTCCTTGTTTTTCGCGACGTTTAATTTTGATATCCAGTCGATGTCGTTTTCATCGTAGTGAAATTCGTTGTGCATCGAGTTGGTTTTACTTATTTCCGTACAGTTGATCATTCGACTTAGAGTGTCCGGTAGGCAATTTTCGATTCCTTTTCGGTGTATAAATGTCATAAGAGCTGAGAAAATCTCTCCAACGAGCTACGCGAGGAATATCTGAACATCGTGTCAATAGTGAAATGGCCTGGTTACTGTCGGTTCGTACAGTTATGTGATAACCGTAAATGTGACAATGAAACTTTTTCACAGACTCGACAATGGCAAATGCTTATTTATGATTTATGTTCCACGACATTTGACACGATGAAATTTTTTTTGAAAAATATTAGATATTGTACACGAAATTATCGTTCTGTTGAAGTACGCCGCTGATCGCTGATTTCGAAGCGTCTGTGGATATTATGAATAGTTTTTTGTAATTTGGATGTCGTAATATCGGTGTTTTTGCGAGTAATTCGATTAGTTTTTGTCTTGCTGATTCCTCGATTTTTGTCCATTTCATCTGTATGTTCTTCTTACAATTTATTTGTTAGTTAATTTTGTCAAAGGATGAGTCATTGATGCGAAGTTGGGGATAAATTTCCTGTAGTAATTCATGGTTCCCAGTAATACTCGAACTTCTTTTTTTGACTTGGGAGGTGGCATGAGACGAATAGCATCCACTTTGGACTGAGCTAATTCGATACCATTTTCACTTAACATGTGACCGAGGAATAGACATTCGGTTTTCGCGAATTCGCACTTTTTGTAATTCAAAACGAAGCCGTTTAAACGAATTTCTTTCATGATCGTAGAAAGTTGTGTTAAATGGTCGTAACGTCCTTCTTTTGTCGCAATTATTATGTGATCGAGGTACGTGAAAACGAATGAAAATTTTGAAAATATTGTGTCCATTATTCGTTGGAATGTCTCTGGAGCATTGCGGAGACCAATAGGCAGGTAACGAAATTGATAAACATCGATTGGTATATAGCAGGGATGGCCATTTGGATTTCGTTCTATTGGAGTTGGAGAGTAAAAAAATCCAAAGAAATCCTACCGTGGCCACCTAAAGGTTTGATAAAACAGACTATTTGTAGAAATTTCTTTTATATTCTTTTCTAATTATTATCCTTATACACATAAAAAATCCAAATGAAAAATCCTTACAGCCATCCCTGGTGTATAGAATGCCGTCTTTTCCTTATCCTTATCGTTTAATTTTATTTGGTGAAATCATGATTGGTGAATTTATTATTCGAGTCTGTGTTCTTGTTTCAATCGTTGTCAATATTTTATCACTTTTATTCAATTGTTAGCTTCGGCACCCCTCCTTTCGTTTTACTTCTCCATCCGCTGCAGTATAATTCGTTTGGTTGTGTTTAACCAAATCGTTGGTGTGTTTCGTTATTATATTGCCGTTTTCGTCCCGAATTCTCACGTTACCATTATTAAATACTTCGTCAACATTGAATGTGTCACTATATAACACACAAAGTTTTGACGATGTTTCTTGAAACTTAGATTGTGGTCGCAGTCGGATTCTCACCTTATCGTCTTTCTTCAATTGAACGAGCGATTTTTTATCTAATTTTTGTTGCTCGTTTTTTGATGACGATTGGATGTTTCTCACGGCTTCATTTTCCCCGGCTATTATTCTCCTTCCGCTCTCCATTTCCTGGGATCGAAGTAGTACGTTTGGATGATTGGGCTCCTTTGGAAATATTAATTGCGACGGTTTATAGTTTATAATCTTAGAAACGGTATTATTCAATGTAAATTTAATTCAATCGATTGCCGTCTCCCAATGTTCTTGATGCCTACCAACCGCAATTCAAAGAAGTTCGTTCATCGTTCTAATTGAAGGTTCTACCTGTCCGATGGATTGATGGTGTTCGGGTAACGCGGCGGTTCGAATGATTCCAAAACGTTCGATTTCCTCGTCAATTTTTTTTGTTTTAAACTAGGTTCCGTTGTTATCTGTAATGGAACACCGTATGTTCCCACTAATGTATGAAGACATCGAATAATATCATCGACTGTATGCTTGTATAATTCAATGAATCTTGTAAAATGACGGATGAATATTAAAATTAATCGGTTGTTTTGATGTGATGGAATTAGGAGACCTTTGATATCGACTTGAACGATATCAAATGGTAACTTCGAATTTGGTAATTTCATGCGATGGACCATTTTTTCTATTTCGGTACTTGTTCTTTTGACATAATTCGCAGTTTGAGCAAATTATTCGAATACATTTGTAATCGTGCTGGAAAGAGAAAATAAATTTCAAAAGAAAATACGACCAAAAAAACCATCGCGTTTTTTGACCACCTGTGCCAAACCTTTACCTAGGGATCTTCGTAAAGTGTGAGATAACTGAGTTTACATCTTAATCGTTGAAGTTAGATCTTGTCTTAATCCCCGCGCCACTTTTATAGTCTTGTGTGTGATTGTTCCGATCTAATAACTTGGTCGGTTAACTGCCCGTTGGAATGTTGCGGCCTGGGTTGCAATCGTTCTGGGTTACATCTTTGATTGATTGCTGATTATTATCAACAATATCCTTTTAAGCTCTTCTCGTCTTATAGCTTTGACTGATTAGAAATGTATATCTTCATATGTTGACGCATATGGTTGGCAGTGAAACTTTTAATTAAACATGACTTCCCATATAATGTGCCATTGAAAAATATTTGAAATACGCAATTTCCATTAGCTGTTAATTTGAAATTTTTCCTAACAATTGCATTATCGGGACGACACATCTTAAAAAAAATACGGTGGAATTGGATGGGAAGATATAAAAATGAATGAATGGAAAAGTTTTTTTTATAAATGTTAATTGTTGTAGATTAAATGAATTAAATTGGACGTTGATTGTTAAAAAGATTTTCAGCATAATAAGAAATCAAATTGATTTTCAAGAATTCAGACGCTGCTTTTGGTTCTCCAGATGTTAATTTTACCGTTACATTTTATATGGTCATTAGTATGTCGCAAGGTACCTTAATATTAGAAACTTATAAAAACTTTCGTGTGGGACATTTTCATTTTCTCTCAAAATCGATGAATGTTTTAGTTGTTGATTACAATATTGGGTACCTCTGTATTGGAAGTTTTCTTTCGCTCCCAGAAAAAATATATTGAGGACATTTTATTGCGTTTAATATCATAATAGAAAATAGTAAATATGGGAAGGATTCTAAAGATGAAAACTTTGAGGAATTATCAAATATCTGATTGTTCAACTTTATTGATTAGGTGAACTTACGAATGATTAGAATGTCGATAAACTTAAATTATGGATCGATTAGAATTTTTATATATTATTTTTGATAGAATTTAGGTATAACATCATTTCATTCGTTTTGAATCGATTAATACATAATCGGATATTTCCATTAGCGTCAGAAGAAACAATAACTTGATGACGATTAATATTATGAGAAGTGGTAGTATGAGTTGATTCTATTGGTTTTTTATCAGAAATTTTTGGTTTGACTGTTACTATTTTTTTCATCCATCTGCTTAAACGAGAAGGTTTTAACAGTTTGTTTAATTGTTCTCGATTGACATTGTTTTCGATCGACAAATTATCTGTAATTAAACTATCTTCCAATTTATTATTTGGATATCGCTGCGCAATAATTTGAAGAATGGGTAAAGGATTAGGTGCAAAAATTGCTGAGATGACTGTATTATTGTGGATTTTCAATCTTTCCCAACAACCATCACCGTTCCGGAAGACGTTTCTCTTTTGGAAATGATACGATGTCTCTTGCAAATTATTGTGAGAGAAAGATAAATCGAATGAATCAATATTCTTCGATTTGATGGTGTTGGAATGGATAGGCCATTTCATGTTGGCCATGTCCCAAATATAAATACAATGATCTTCGCTACCACAAATAATGAATCGTTCATCAGGAGAGAAAGTCGCTTGGATTCTCTTATGGCGACTAAAGAAGCCCTTAAACTTTAACTGGATTGTTTTCTCTCTCATATTATAGAGACGTATTCTTGAATCACTCGAAGTTACCATAAGGATATCAGGCGAAGTATATGATGCTGATAAACCGCAAATACGTGATCCTCGACGATTTTTACCTTTGGACGATCGAACAACAAATTCGAATTCATATTCTAATGTTCTCATTTTATATGCCACTACTCGACCATCCGAAGTGCCAATCAAAAGAAATTGTTGAAAATGAGTCACAGCTGTCATTACATTAGATACTTCGGTCCTTTTACAAACAACTTTCTCTTCGATGTCCCAAATACGAATTCTTCCATCGAATGCGCAGGAAGTGAAATATCTGTCGTCTTCTGGAAAAAAGGCTACTGCCGTTATCAACGAATCATGTTGAAAAGAGACGAGACATTCGTTCTTGTCTCGATGCCACAATTTTACACTATCATCAAATGAAGTACTAAGAAGGAATCCTGTCTTGGACCAACTGAGATCAACGATATCGGAACTATGACCACTCCAAATTCGATAAAGACGAAATGGTGCTTGTTCATCGGTCAGTCCTAAAGATCTGTTGACTGTATTCTCCAAACAAATCATATCGTCGTTAGATGTGGTTGTTGAGGGTATCATCCATAATTTGATTAAAGCATCTCGACCTCCCGTTGCTAATAATCTCCCACACAATGAGAATTTCATACACCAGATAACTGAAGAATGTGCATTCTTTATTTCTTGAACCAACTCTAATTGATCGAACTCGACATTTCCATAATGATTTCGAGCCATTTTATGTTTAACTTGACGATCATTCACAATCTCTTTCTCAATATTTTGAACTGTTCCATTTTCCTTATAATGATCAACATCATTTATTTGCTTATCGCAATTACTTCGTTCGCTAATTCGACAATCTTCATTATCAATCAAATGAGTGGAATGAGTAACGGGTGAAAATTTGGTCATTTCAAAGAAGTTTTCAAAACAACTTTTCTTCGACTCAATATCATCATCATCATTGGAATGATTCTCTAAATTACTCTTATTCACTTTAACATTAATTGGACAATTCAATTTTCCATCATTTCTTGTCGAATCATCTTCTTTTTTCGATTGATGAAATTTTGATTTTGATAAATTCTCCAAAGAATCACCTTCTTTCTTTCTTAATGAATTGTTCGTTCGTTGTTGATATTGATGGAGGAAGAGTCGTGTTAGTCGATCAACGTTGTATTTCTTCTGATCTTCGTAATGGTTGTCGAATGTCAAATATTTGTAGAGCATAGAACAAAAACAATTTCCTTCTTTCGATTTCTCCAACGAATGTGAACGATTGTTGGACGATTTGATCATTTGACAAACCGAACATTTTACCGTTCGTCCATCTAAATGATTATCTAATGAGTCAATGGTCTTGCATGGATGAAAAGGACATTCGATTCTCGATGAAAATGAAACAAACTTATTCCGATTTTTCTCTTCTTCATTAACATTATCAGATGAACTTGTCGAATGAGTTGAGAGGTTTTCAATAGAGGTCAATAAATTTTCTTCTAACGACTTCAATAAATCTTTCAATTTTCTATTTAATTGCTGAACTGGTGCTTTTGGTAATGATTTCCTTATCATCTTTGATGGTGTTAGTGAAAAGTCAGATTGAGCATCATAAAAATTTTCTTCATCTGATTTCTTATTAGTTTCCTCTGAATCATCTTGTGGTTTCTGAGAAATTTTATTATTCTCAACATCAGGTAAACCGTTCAATTTATTCAAAAGATATTTGATGAGATTGTGCATAGCTAAAATGTTCTGATGTCTTTGAATAATAAATTGATCGTCAGAATATAAGGTAGGATGTAAATGGCGCATAAAGTGATCGTATAATAATTTGGATTCTTTATCTTCATTCATATCACTTTCCATGATTAACAGAAGTTTCAATAAAAGAATATTGAACATTGATTTTCTTTTTCGTTCCAATGAAAAGTTTTTGGAGAGCGTTAACGAGTTTGATCTTCCATGGACAAAATTTACTTTTCCAGATTTCGGTTCGTCGTTGATCAATAAAATGAGTAAGGCAACAATTATATAATTATATAAACGACCATCAATTGTGCTAATATCCCTCGTATATAAATCAATTAGTGCTACCATCAACGAATGGAATGATTCCGTCATTTTCATTTCATTCTCATTCGATTCATATGACCATGTTTTCGTTTTCCCGTTAATTAGATCGTTGTCCGAATCGAATCCTTTATTCTTTAAACAAGAAATCGTATGTCTTTTTAATTTATTATCGTTCTGATGTTCATTCTCCGAAGATAAATGTTTCAACATCTTCAATAATGATTCACAGAAAAATGTGTCATTGTCAATGAAAGAATTTTCTTTCTTCTCTTCATCTTCACTTACATCCATCTCGTTCTTATTATTCTTCTTCTCGTTTCGTAATTCTTCTTCAATATCATAAAATCGATAATTTTCAGATCGTTCATTTGACACCGAACTAATGATATGCCTTGTCAACGATGCTGCTTCTCCTGGTAATGTTTGTCTTCGATCCATCGTAGATTTCAACGTATCTGTCTTCGATTCATTAAGTCGATTATTCAATTCTTCTTTCAGTCTTTCCAATGAATATTTTATTTCTTTTTCACTTCCATCTTCACCCTTCAAACCATCAGAATTCCAACATTTTGGATAGTATTTCATTTTTTTAATACATTTTCTATCTCACCCTCTTCATCATCCATACAGCAAAATTAAACAAATATTAAATGAAAAATGAAATTTTTTAATTCTTTTTATTTCAATTAGTTTCGCGGCCAATCATATAAATCAAGCGATCTTTTTAACTAAAATTTTCCATTACAATAATACGAAAAATCCGAAATTTGTCAAATTTTCAATTCACGTTCTCAAATTCAATTTCACTGAATGATTCTTTGATCATTCGAGGAATAAAGCTAACCAAAAAATAAAAATTTTAAATTATTTTCTTATAATATTTTTTTAACTCTTTATTTTCTCTATGATTTTAATGATCAATTTTTTGTTTCGATCTATAAACTGTTCGTTGTCACAAAGAATGCTTAATAAATAAAATTATTATTCAAATTACACTTAAAATGATTGAGAGCGTTCATTAAGTTTTCTTTTGAAATTTTGGATATGGGCTTAAAATAAAGGTTTGTCGTGGGCAGTTCTAAAACTACATCAATGTATGAAATAAGGAATAAATAAAATTTGGTCCCTAATGCACTGTACATGCACAATTTAATTAAACAGCATAAAGCTTGCCTAATTCTAAAGTTGTTTAGGGAATAAAAAAGAAGTACTTTTTAAAATTAGGCTTTACAAAATGTCTTATTAATATCAAGTTCCCAAATTCGAAAATAATGTGATTTATTTTTTCGTCATTCAAATGCAATCATTAATAGAAATGATACAACAATTGTAGAAGAATATGATGGTGTTTGGGAAGATTTTTAACATTATTATAGATTGTGATAATAGTACTGTTAATGTGACTTTCCCCGTAAACATTTTATGTTTCCTTTAGAATTTAGATTACTTATCTCTCCATATTAGTTTATTGTTTCATCATAATATTTTTCGTTGTTTATCAATAAACCTTTTTTTATCTTTCCTGCTTTTAGTTTCTCACATAAGTAATATTTTAAATTATAATAACAGTCTAACTTCTAACTTTGTTTTGTCTGTCTAACAATTATCTAGTCTCTGAATGACCCAACCCCCCAACTGTATATCGTTCGATTAATTAATGAACCATTTGGCTAATTATTGGTATGTTGAAGTGCATTAGTAACATAGATCGGAAAGGATGCAAAAATATTCATTTGGATGAAATTAATAAAATATACATGGTTCCACCTTTTCTATTAGTTGTCTTCGAAATCTGTATTAGAAGTGAGTTGTCATTACCAGTAAGGCGCATATTAAACATCAGAAATCCTAATATTGAATAACGTGTTGAGATATTATAGTAAATCATACGTTAGTTCAGAGTTCATTTGGTTTCCATAGAAGAGTTAACTTTTATTAGAGTCCATAGAAGAAAGAAGTTAACCATAATGAAAAGAATTAACTAATTTGTTAGTATAAAGAAATATGTTAACTTTCCGTTGCTTAAATCGAAAGTAATTAATCCATTTCCTGGAAAAGAACGAAGTTAATTCGTTTCATCAATTCATTCACTTCATTGACATCATCATAGAAGAACAATAATTTAATACTATATTGACTGAGGAGAAGAAGTTGAAAAGATGGAATAGATGGATTGAACAATTATCTGTTCGGATTTTGATAATTAGATTTTAATGCGAATCATCAAACTTGAACACATAATATTATCCTACCTTGAAGTTGTACAATCCAATATAAATGAAGGTTTTATATATTGAGCGATGTTTATATTCATATTTCTCTTATAAACTACATATTTTAATACAGAAACTGTCTGAAAAATGAATGTTGAAAGTATAGTGGCAATAAATCATAATTAAGATTTAGTTACCAATATACAAACTTTTCCAGAATCATTTTTATCCTATCTTTAAATCGATGTGAATAATTACAATATAATAAATTATTTTTTATCATTGATACTCGATTTATTATGATTTATTATAAACGAACGGAATTCATAATAAATTATGATGTTTCTTATAATATGTGCTGAGGTTTTTATACGTAATTCTGAAGTAATTTCATGGTAAATTTGTTAATTTGGTCGAATGAAAATGGATGGGATGATTATTTCGAACACTGGAGGAGGAAGAGGAAGAGAAACAATTAGATGAATCGAATTGAATAATAAATGAGAGTATTCTAACTAATATTTATTTTACTGTTGATCTTTATGATATGATTTTATTTTTATTTCGCCACCAACGTCCGATTATTATAGTTGGAGGTGGCAATGAAAGATGATAATATAATATATAATCGTTCTTTCAAACTGTCAAAAACATAAAGAGTAAACCTTGCTTGGCATCTCAATGAATTGCAATATTCACATTGTAAATAAGATAGACTTAATGCAGAATGGTCTTAGATGAAATTAATTGAAAGGATAAATCACGAAAAATAATTTCATGCTCAAATCTGATAATATGATTCTCTTCTCTTTTTATAATCCGATTCTATATACGAATAAATGAAAAAAATGGACGGAATAGATAATTTTGTAAATATAATCAAACCGAGAGCATAATCATAATGGTCTTTGTCATGTGCTAGTAAACAAGTAACGTGATAACACGACAGACATAAAATGTATAACGACGTAATATTGCATGCTTCATCTCACATTCTCTTCATCGTATGAAGTTCTTTCATATTCATCAAAATCTCTCAGATGTAGTAGCATTTAATTACCGTTAAGTGATTTCAGTTGATTACTAGAAATTAATTGGGAGAACTATTCTAATCCAATGATCATTAGATATCGGAATTAAACCAATTCGATCATATTATTTCTTTATGAATCATCCATACTTAAATATTCATTTGAAGAATAAAAAAATTTTCAATAATTTAAGAAAATTCTCATGAATTTAACCTGATATCGATGATTGTATTTATCATATTGATTTTTATTATAGTCATCGTTATACTGATCTCTCTTACTTATAACGAGTGTTGGCACCGATACACAGAAATGCTTATTTTTATTAACATCAGTTAATCTCACTTTAGTTAAAAGTTCGTTTAATTTTCATTATAACGTTTGATAAAAAACCTGAAATTTAATAATTAGTTGTTACTAATATTCGTAACGAGGGGCAACTTTTGATATTTTTTGAAATTATTGGGAGTATCTGTGAAAACGCTAAGCGGCAAAATGAACACATTGACATAAGTTCACCATTATCAATTATGATGTGTAGGGGGTAAGATGATAAAGAAGAAGAAAGGATACTAAATTCCTTCCATTTATGTTACTTGACCGAAATTATTATGACATATTTTAGCATTTGAAATTTATTTTAGAATACAGTAGGCAGGGAATGGGAAGGGGAAGGGATATGATATTCGAAGCATTCGAATTTAGAATGGTTAAGAAATAAAATTTTGATGAACATGAACAAAATGAATAATATTGAATGTTCCTTATGTTTTAATTATGGAAGTTGGGAGCTCTTATGGGAAATTGTGAGGAGAATGACTAAACTTATGTCGGACCATGCTATCTAGATATCTGTATGATGAAATAATGATAAGTTTTATTCTTTTCTTTATAAAATGTCATTTCTTTCTTTCTTACGTATATTTTTAGATGTCCTTTCGTTCAAAAACTTATTGAATTAATCAGTATTTGCAGTAAACAGAGGTTATAAAAATTCCGGAAAGAAGTAAACTATTTGAGTCAATGGAATTAAAGTTAATATTTAATATCATGTTGACTGAAGAATCTTATTGAGAAGATAATTGATAAGAGAATATTTTGATGGTTGTTGCCTTTCTCTCAAACACGACAATACTGTTCTCGTTCTCATTTCAATAAGATTATAATTTTTAATAAATGTCAGTTTTTGTTAATAAGTGAAACCAAAATAATGATTTCTGTCGAAAACGAAATAAGAATTAGGAATTACATCCCCTTCCTTTGCAATACAAAATGCGACTGTCCTTTTCATCTTATTCCACTTTGAAAAGAATATTATTGTACAATACGTCCAACAGACATTCTGGGGATTCGTGAGTAGGTACTCAAAATTAAACTTATGTATTCATTTCTCCCAACTTCTTTCCATTATTCAATCGACACAGTACAATGAATTTTTTATGTTTCTTTTCATGTTACCATTTAGATCGTCATTATTCCACAAAGATTGCAAGATGAATGCAAACGCCAAAAGTGGTATCTCCGCCTTATAAGAAATATGTCAGTCTTCCATTTTCTCCCAATATATCTGAATCGTTAGTCAATAATATTCATTTATCCATCAATCTCTTTTCTCAATTTTCGGTTGTTAAAATATGTTTTCGAATCCAAATATGGAATGCTGCGAGAAGTCAATAATTTTGAGGAAAAAGATAAATCCTAAGAAAATTAATATAATGAAAATTCAAATCGTTCTATCGCATATTCGTCCAAATACTTTTTTATCTTTTTAATTTCAACCAACTTCTATATTCTCCTAAATTCCAATCAAGTAACTTTCTTGAATTTTCCAGTTGACCATTTCATCGAAGAACCAACTGAAAGAAATTGGAATGGTTACCATTCAATGGTGGCATCTCTAACTAATCTTTCAAGTGTAAGTAAATTCCCTTTCGCTAAATGTGCACTATCTTCCGTTGAATTTCGACTAATGGAAGATTCGCAATCAGCTAATAGGAAGTTAAATGTGAAAAAAAGCGGATAGATTGTGGAAATGAAGCGAAATCCTTTGCTAATGTAATTACGAACTAATTCCAGATGGCGATAGTATATTCCAAGTTCGATATGTCGTTGTCATTCACCTAATAAAGTTAACTGCATAACTTTGTGTCCATATTCTTCTCATTCCGAAATGAATATAGTACGACGGAACATTCACTTCTAATTGTTTCCATTTATTCGTTCGGAATCGTCCCATTTGGAAGGAGGACAAGAGAAAAAATTATAGGAATAACCATTTTCTATGTTTGACAATATTTCACTGTTCATGTCTGAAAATATAAAAAAATTATATATTTATATCTCCATTCCTATTCATTAATGGATTTCCCAAGTTTCTCAAAAAAAAAGTTTTTCCAGATAGCCTCGTCATTCCATTAAAGTAGAGTCGAGTTTGCTCTACTTTCCGATGTCTTTTTCCGATGGGCATAATCTTCATGCTAAATAATAATTATCAGAATAACGATATTGGTGAGAATAATAGGCGACATATAATTAGATTACATAAGAGTAGAAAAATATGGGAAGAAATAAAAATTATCATATTATATTTCAATTGTAAAATGATAAAGTTTTATTAAAATTCTCTTTTTCGTTTATTCTCCTTCTTAATCGAAGCATTCGCTTTCTGCTTATCAAGCACGCTTTTTCTCATGGAATTTCTTATTTTAAGAAAATTTCAATTCAAATAAGTTCCATGCAATTTATACTCATACAATCTCTCACACAGAAATATAATTAACATCAGAACTTCAATTTTTATCTGTAATCTCCTTATGTCATTGTTATGTTCTATAGAGAAGGAGGTGGAAGCACAAAAATTTAAGGGATTTTTTTTGTCTATTCGTTATTTCTTTTCCACTGCACATATCATTCCAAGAACCATTTAATATATTCTCGAAAATATTATTTCATCTCTTCATTCTTTTTCATTAGAAAATTTCATGGAAAAATTATCATAAAACTCGTCATCCTTCCAGAGAATGAATATCACTACTCTCCCAATTGGAGCACTTGAGGAGGAAGATGAATTACTTTCCGATACTGATTCCAGTTATACAGTCGTATCAGCTGATTTACTCTTACATCCCAATTTGTTTTGGAAATACTTTTTGATTACTTTCTTTAGTGTTATCTTCTTCTTTGGATTCTTTGCTAACATATTCGTTATGATAACACTTTGTGGGAGATCGTTATTGAAATCAGTTTCAAATCAATATTTTCTCGGATTGGCATTTGTCGATTTCTTCTTCATCTTATCGATGCCATTCAATGTGGTAACGATATTGATCGGAGGATGGCCTTTTGGAGCGATAATTTGTACAACATATTACATCGTCTCTAATATGAATCAATTTTCTTCAAGTTTCATTCTCGTTCTGTTGGCAGCTGATCGATACTTGGCCGTCTGTCACTCGGCCGCATCCATCCGATTGAGAAGTGTTTGTCGAGCGAGAATCATTATCATTTGTAGTATCTTCTTGTCTGTGATCGTTTCATTACCAACATCAGTATTCGCTCGTGCAATTCCACAACTAACGTTATGGAATCGATCAACTTATGGAGAATTGTTCAAAGATGCTTTAAATCGATTCTCATCAATAAAACCGACAACTGGAACGTTATCATCCAATTCGGATAATGAATCAATTATGCTGAAGTATCTTTATCTATTAAAGAGAAGCGATCAAACAATTTTGAATAATTTCATTTATCGTCACATTTCAACCGATCCTTATATGATGATTAATCTTTTGATTAATTTATATAATGGACGTAGAAATATAACTCACAATAATTTCGAACATGACACAACATCAATCTATTGGAAGAAATTTGAATGGAAATTCATTCCATATAATTTGACGTCAATTCATATTGAACGTCGTTTTAATTCTCATCGAATTGACTCCTGTCAATTGTTCATGTGGAATCAGTTAAAATTCCATCGTGCAACATTCATTGTCGTCTACAACGCCATTGTTAGTTATATAATTCCTGTGCTCTGCATCACAATTCTCTATTGGCGAATTGTCCGTAAAATTTGTTTCATCAACCGGAAATGGGAGATGATGATTATGAAGAAATTAATTACAGATCATTCTAATAAAGGAAGAAGGTCAAATTGCAGTAGCGAACAGTCGACATCTGATATAAGGAAATGTAATTATTTCCATTATTCCAACAGTCAAATCATTAGAAATCGTACATTCAATATGAATCATTATTTATATTATCGTTATTATCATCCAATAAATAGTCGAAATGAACATCTTCGCAAATTCTTATGGAGATTAAATGATTGTTCATTCTTTAAGAAAACGGTTTTGATGAAATGGATTCAAAAGAAATTCTCTTATCCGTTTCCAAATCATACTCAGAGTATTTCGGTCAGTAATAATGATTATCGAACTGTAAATGTTTCATGTTCACCTAAAAATGTATTTGCTCAGTTCAATTTCAATGGAACGGATGGGAATGTATATTTAGAACAGAATGTACCTTCTATCATCAAATCATCCGCTACTCAACAAGAGAATGCTACTACAACTACGAAATTTGTAGAGACACCAAATCAAACACCGATACATGCGTCTAAGGAACAACTTTCCATTCATGAGAATGAAAACACGAACTCAAATGAACTTAATATCATTCCTTGTACTTTCCATAAAGCTTTCGATCGTTCTCCTCCTCTGGAAAATGAAATTATCGATAATAAACCAAAAAAATCAATAGAAGTAATAACCGATTCGCATCGACGAGCCAATTTACAAAAATATGAGCAAAACGTCAAATATACAAATATCGTTTTAGAGAAATCGTTAAGAAATCGTCAGAAAGCTCGAAGGAAGGTTACCCAAACTACTTTTACTGTCATTCTCGTTTACATAACGTGTTGGTTACCCTATTGGCTATTCAATTTCATTGCCATGTTCTATGCCAACATCTCCTTACTTATCAATTTGAAACATTTCTGTCAAGTACTCGGCTATGCTAATAGTGCTATCAATCCAATCTTATACACATTCCTCTCCGATTCAATCAGGTTCTCCTTCATAATTTCTTCCTTTATTTTTATTTATCTCTTTCTCTTTCACGAAACTTACAATGAATAATTCATCAAAATTAATGAAATCATTCCATGAATTAGAGAAGTGTTTTTATTGTCAATAAGCAGAATTTGTCGTTTGAAAAGGAAATAATTTAATTTATCCGTTTTTGATGGCGGACGCAGCTAATGCAAATGGGCCCTTCCCATTCAACGCCAAACCGATGAATGTTACCAGAATTATAAACAATAATCCAAATACAATGATGAGAATAGAGAAGATTACCACACAACAACGTCTTCGTTTCATTCGATCATATAATTCTCTTTTATACTATAAGAAATAAAGTTTATCAATCAAATTCTTTCTAACTAACGAGACGTTTCCTCGTAGCAGCAGTATCGTTTACTAGTTCCGATTTATTCTTCATTTTATAGTCAAGAGATGATCGACGTTGTCCATAATCAACAGTAGTTGGATAATTTTCCGGTTTTTTGAGCGAAACTTCACTTTTTTTCATTAACTCTGCCGATTGTACATGTTTTGCTCGACTATCTAAAAGAACTATAATTCGACGTCGATGAAAATGCTGACTAACAATCAGGAATACCTTTCACCGGTGTTTCATCAAATATTTGCTGATAATTTGGCGCGAACTTTGAAAACATTTTCTTTTATGAATTTAATTAACGAATTCGTACAACTTTAGTCACTAATTCTTTAAATTTTTACATTTCTGTATTTATCTTATTTTACAAGTATTTGTTTTCTTTTTAAACATGTTGGAAATCGATTAAAGAAATAGGAGAATCCGAAGAATAACATTTAATGACTTTAGGAAAAAAGAAACAAAAATAAGAAAATAAATTAAGTTATTCATATATTTTTATGTAATGCCACGTTATGTTGTACGTTGAATGAATGAAAATATGATGAAATATCGTTAAAACTAATTGAATAGAATTTGCTGTCGTGAAGATCATATACAGAGACAGTTACAAATACAATAAGAAATGAAAAGAGAAGTAAGGGAATAATTGGTATAAGCAATTAAATATGATTGTCCTCGAAGACATTTTTATTTGGTATTAATCTGCCAAATGATTATATGACTCTGATTACCATTATGAGTTTTTGGTGTAGATGATGATGTGGATGATGAGGGCAAAGTATTATTTTCATTGTTATCAGATTCCTCTTCATTAACTTTCTCTAACTGATTGTTCTTGTTTTTCTTGTCATCTCCAACTCGGAAGTCAATATGTCCTTGACCTCCCGACAGTATCAGATAATGTTCAGATGTCGATTCAATGATTTCTGCTGCAATTGAAATATGAATTGCTCACCAATAGTTATGAGTCTTTCTAACTTTTGAATTGAGCGAAAAATTGCACTACATCACGATGACCATGAAATGAGAATTGAGCATTATTCATATCAATAAATGGAATTCTTTCTCCTTTGTCTAATTTCATTAAATGTTCTGTTTTCTCAGAAGAAATTGATTCGGAATCTTTGAAAGAATGATTCGTTGAAAAATGAATTTAAAAGAAGTTAATTTGAACCTTTTATCACGTTTTCCTTCCCAACTAATGGGATATTGAGTATGACACCATTGACTGTGCCAATCCAAAGACGATTATCAGCCGCCATCATAGTCGACACTCGAATTAATGAAAGACCTAATCGATTGGTTCCTAATAAAATAATATAAAAAAAATTAATTTATAAACATAAAAATTTCCTACCAAGAATATTTGTGATGAAAGGTCCGATATCAATATCTTGTAAATGTTGATAGGAGTGAGCATGGAACAATCTCAGTGTTGAATCTAATCTCATACTTAACCACACACCATCATTGCTCGATATAAGAGATTTAATTTGAGCATCTTTTTTCGGATGTGCTTCAAAGTAATGCTTGGAATGGAATGAATAAAATGGAAAAAAATGAATCTTCTAACAATCACTTTCAATGTTAAAGGATTAATAATGAAAATATAATTTCTATAAGAACACCATAAATTATTTTGAACGGCCATTATACATGTAATAGGAAGTCGTTTCTTTGTCATTTCTCGATTGTCGTCACGTTTTTTTGAGACAATTTGAAATGCGAATTCACAAATATCGATAGTCAGATGAGAACGAAGATCCCAAGCTCCGTTACATAGTTGAATTAATTCACCGTTTTTATCAACAGAATCATCTTCTTCATTCAATATTCGTTGAAATACAACTATCGTTCCATTAGACAAACCGATAAACATTTTTCCTTGAAAATGTCTAATAAAAGATTTATTAAAAATTTGATTATTATACAAATTACCAACAACATTGATATGATTGGAGCAGAAAGAGTTATTACAGCTAACGGTTGAGAACGACTACGAATCGCCGAATGGATAAGTATTCTATGGAGAATGTGAGTAATGTGAAATTGAATAAAAAATAGAATAAATAGAAACTTATTATCTTGAGTACCAATCCAAACGGTGGACAAAGTAAGAAGATGATTAAAATAATTTTCTTTAGTTCCATAAATTTCAGAAAAGTCCGAAGAAGTTGATGATCTTTGAGAGGATGTGTTTGTTAACATTTCTGGTACAAGATTTTCCAATTTTAATTCTTAAAAGATATTATGAAGAAAAAAGAGATAATTAAAGGAAAAATAACCAGAAGATGGTATGAAATGTTTCAAATAAATGTGAGTTATATCAAGTAGTAATTGTTGCAAATCATCACATGATAATGGAAGGAAATCATTCAGTTGAACTCCTCGTACATTCGCAATAACTTGTACTGAAGAATTGGGTGTTAATTTAAAACTATCAATAATTTTATTCGGATTTACCGTATCAAGAATGACACATCGGGAATCACATATAGAATTCTCTTTATGTTCCTTCGTTTGACAAATGAACCATGCCAATGTGGTCATATTGTTGAGATCGGGCACAGGAATGTTATTATTTGGAATAATATTTGAATGGAAAGATGTTCTTCTCTTTCGAATCAGTTTTGAACCACAATCGATATAAGTTTGGAGATCGTTGGTGAGACCGCCATTCAAATCGATTGATGTAGCAGCTGCTAATCTGGATTCCATCATGAAACTTGATGAATCTAATTCGAGTGGAATACAATATGTTGGTACTGGAACGGTAATATTATTCGTTTCTCTTAATGTTTGAGTGGGAGAATTATTTCCATTAATTCGCTTATCCACATTCTGTTGATTATTATTCGATATTGTTTCGATTAAGTCATTCGAACTTGGTAGTGACCATCCATATGCTTGAATTCGACCATCAACATCTTTTTTTACATGAGCTTTCACTGTATTATATTGTTCACGACGACGCAAATCTAAAGATTTCGTTTTACTTGTTGAATTGACTGATGAATCAGATGATGGAGTTGCAACTATCGACATTGATGAAGATGGAGATTGATGAGATGTTGATTGTAATCCTCTCATCGTATTAAGTGACGCTCGTTGCAATTTCTGAGTTTGTAAATGTTGACCTGGTCCTGCACTTTCAGCACGTCGTCGAAGACTTTTGCTGAAACCGCGAGACGAATTGACACTAACAACTCGATTGCCATTGGAATTATTAGTGGTGGAAGTGGTGGATTTAGATGCTCCAAATAAACCGGAAAAACTGAATCACAAATCGAAATGGTTAAGAAAATCCATAGGAAAAATTAACAATCTATTGATGAGCGTTGGTTTTTTACCATTCGATACATTATTGTTGTTGAGATTAGACGTTTGGTTTTGACGCAATCTCGTCGCTTCTTTTGTCATCATCGAATCGAGTTTTGACGCCCTCATCATTTCTGTTAGATTCCATGCCTCTTGTAATTCGATAAACTTTTCTTTATATTTATTTCTTTCAGTCAATACTCGAACCATTTCCGATCGAGTGAAATGTTTCTTCGAATGTACATTCTGTCCAATATTTTCATTATCCAACATAAAAGGTTAAGGATAGAAAAGAAATAACATCATCATCGGAATCGGAACCATCATCATTCCCATCAGTAGATTTCTTCATTTTCTTCATCTCTTCTTTTAATTCTTTCATTTCTGATTCTAATTCTCCAATTCGCATTTGGAATTTATTCTTTGTTGCTTGTGAACTGTGAAGATTGGTTTGTAGTAATTCGATTTCGCTAAAAAAAAAGGTCAGAATAAGAAGAATTGAATTAGAATTAAGAGGAACGTTGTCATCTCATCTACTTTCGCAATGAGATCATCTTTCACAATATTTAATGCATTTCTACAAATATTTTATGAATTTGTTCAATTGAAAAAGAAGAATAAAACTTTGTTTCCAATAGATCACTGTTCTCTTTGATCATATTTTCGATTTCTCTCGACATTCCTTTTAAATAAAGTTAAATATTTCCACTTTAACAATTCACACACTCAATTATTAGACAGTTAGTATTTACATTCATCTCATTCACCAATATAATATTTTCACGATAAAGCAGGACGAAAAATTCATAGGAAAATTTAAGGACGAAAACAGTTGAGATTAACTGACTTTTTTAGTAATTCAAAGGAATTATCATTCTGGTTAATAACGAATCATTCACATTGACATCAAAACAATAGATGAGAGAAAAAGAAACATGTTAGCACCAGATATGGGAGAACTAAAATAGATTTATAAAAAAATTTGTTGAACAAACCAGAATATGCTGATGAAGTTATGAATTTGATGAACGATTTTAAATAGATAATTATTTCATAAAATAATCGTTTGATATTAGAAGATAGCAAATAAGCGATATGATGTAATTAAGAGAAGCAGATTAATAGTAATGAATAACCTGTGATATCTGCATCACCGATCTCTAATAAGTTCCCTTCATTTACTTCTTGAAATTCGGAGAATAAAGATTTTGGATTATTTTGTTTTGTAAGATCCGTTTCTTCTGTGACGGAAATTGTTAAACTGAAGAAAGATTTATTATGATTTTAGATTATAGGAAGAAAAACGACTAACTCATCATCATCATATGTTGCTCTTTCATCCACTAAAAGAGTAAATATATGTAGGAGGAAATAAAAAATTCTTTCTTTTAGCGCATTTTCATCAACCACAAATTCAAGCAATTTACAGTATATTTCATTCATTCGCTCAAGACGACGGGGGAGGGACAGAAAACGAGAAGAAAACATGCATATTAACATATCATTCATTCAGATATTTGGAACAAAATTAGGAAATACGAATATTTAGTATGAAGCACTTTCAATGTTTCTTTTTTCGAAACACTATTTTTTTCTTTTTTACTTGTCCGTAGAGATTTACTTTTAATTTAAATCAACTAATCTAATTTAATCTAATCTTTTGAATACTTTTTTAACTTAATGAAATTGTTGAAAGAGAAACCTGAATCAATACCACCAAAATGTTGTTCAAAATCATTTGCTGCTGAATCGAAAAGTGCTGCCTCTTCCGAATAATTGATCGAATTGTTGTATGCCAGAGAATCATTACCATTTGGACCAGAAATGGTTGAAGCATGACTATCTTCTTCTTCATCATCGTCGGGATTAAAATCATTCTCATCATCTTCATTGATATTATCCATTGAACAATGTGTAATCTCACCGTTCAAATTTGTCTCAGATGAATCCCATTTATTCTTCTCATCCGAATTTCTAGATGAATATTCTTCATAAGAAAAGAAAGGAGGAGAATAAGAATGAGAAAGAAATGAAAATCGATGATAATTTAGAGTATCGTCTTTCGTCAATCGATTGGAATTAATCATGAAAAATAATTAAAGGAGATTATGATGGCATGGGAAGAAGATAGAGAACATCCGAGTAAAAAGGAAAATTAGTCGTTTTCCAATTCTTAATATAGATTAGATTAGCGAACTTGTTTGTAATGATGAGGTGGATTGGTTGGAAGGATTCGATGATGTTGTTGCTGATATATTCGGTAAAGTTTTAGATGAAGAGAGAAGACGGGACGCCGTTGCTGCTGGAAGATATCGTGAATGGAGCTCTTTGCGCCTCTGCATACAGAGAGCCTGTGCCGTCAACATAGCGCTATCGTTCTTCATCGAAAGTGGCTGCGACAGACCTGAACATGAGAAAACAAAATGACGAAATAAAACGAGGAATATTTTGACAAAAAATTTATCTTCCGGTCAATTTGGCTTATGAAACGTTGATATTTCCCCCCAAAAAAACTAAGAATCCCAAATATTCTCTCATTTCTATTCAATTCTCTGTTTCTTTTCTTTTTTTAAAGATATCATTTATTCAGATCATTATTTTCAGATCTAAAGTGAATGGAAATAATTCCATGGGAGAGTGAAAGACTGTTCACAGACGAAATATAAGATAAGTAAGAAAGATAAAGTCATAACAGAGAAGCTAAAGGGGAAAGCAGGTGCACGACAAAATTATTCACAAATAACACAATCGAAGGAAATATCATTCAAATCATTCAAAAGATTGGAAATTCATTTTCCTGAGACTCACCATCGCTAACTGTTTCAACACTTGGTGTGCGAAAGCATTGTGCTGAGGTGACGCTAGAAGAATTATGATGATGTGTTGTAGATGATGTGCCTAAGAACTCAAGACTTGTTTGAGTCGCTACATTATCACTATCTACAGGAATGAGGAGAATAAGTTAAAAGATGTTTGTTAGAAAGAAAATTTCGATTCCCAATAGACGAGAGAAACGAATTCAAAAATAAATTAACATTAGAAGCAAAGAAGAAATAAAACACTGTTCCCAGTTTAACGATTAAAATGAAGACAGAAAGAATCGAAAAAATATAATTGAAAAAAAATAGAGCCAATACCTGTTGAAGAACCAAATTCACCTCTCCCTGCAGCTCGATCAGCTGCACCAGCAATCATGTCACGTTCTGAATTCATTTCATCATTTAAAGATAAATTTGCCGCATTGAACGACAAAGTCATTTTTCCTCCAAAATTATTGGGTGATCTAATGGAATAACAACAAAATTGATATGAAATGACGAATAAAAATTAGTTGAGAGTTTAAAGACGAAAGTAGAAACTCATCATCAGTTTTCTCACCATCTGATGGTGATTTATGATCTAAAGTTTGCATCATACTAGTTGCCATATTGTTTTCTCTTCGAGCTTTCGCATTCATTTGGAGAAATAAAGCTGAATTTATATTCTCTAGTCTATCTGTCCCAAATAAGATTTTCGTTCTTTCCATATAATCCATATGATTCTTCATTAGCTGATGATGATAATGAATTAATTAATTAGAAAAAAAGAACGAATTGTTAATGAAAAGAAAACTTCGGAATATCGTTCATATAATTTACTATTTTCTTTCTTCAAATCATTTTCACGATCCTCTTGTCGAGTCAATTGATCGACAGCATTTTTTGTCCTTAATTCATAAATTCTGAGAAGACTATCGATTTTTTGCTTCTCATCTTCAATTTTCTTCAATTTCTCAATATGTTCATCTTCGATTTGGAAACACTTCTGATTTGATTCCTTATGGAGCTTCTTCTCTCGTTCATATTGTGTCAACAATTGTTCATTATCATCTTTCAACAATTCCAATTCAGCTATTAATTCTTCTTTATACGTATAACCATAATCAAGTTGTTCTGAAAATTTGGATCATTAGAAATGAGAAATATAAAAAATCCAACCTAAAACCGTGACGATATGTGGCATGATACTCTTGGCAGCATCTTCACCATATTTCTTGATAATCATATCTAATTCCTGGTAAATCTGATTAGCAACTGAAGCAACTTTCTCATTCATTAGAGACGCTAAAGCATCAGGTCCATGTCCGCCTCCTATTTCCGAAGATTCAACATTCTCAACTGCAATTCCACTGTCAGTGAAGGAAACATTCATTTGCACATTACTTTTACTACATTTCATCGATGATTTGGGTTTGTTTCCCAATAACGTTGATGACGAGTTGGTTGTAGTGGTGAGAGTTACGGTTGAAGATCGGACTGGATTAATGTCGATGGAGTAATTCTCTTTGTTACCACCATGCTCTCGGTCATTCTTTGGGAACGAAGTTAAATGGCGATTAGATGACGATGAAGATGATATGCTTTCTGTATCACCATCGTTCGTTCGATCAGAAGTTCGTCCTTTCGGAATTTGTGGCGGTTTCTTTGGGTTAGACCTTTTCATTATTATGGACTGTTACCAACTTTCTGAAACGAAGAACAATCGATTCAGCGATGGATTGAAATGAAAATATTTTACAAAAAAGTTCAATTATTCAAATTCTGTTTAGACATTCATCAAAAGGAAGAAATTTATGAAATTGTTTTTGTGAAGATTTGAAAGAATAGAAAGATCGGAAGAACAATGAGCGAAAAAAAGAATTTATGTTATAAAAACATCCATAGATGGACGAGTAGGTGGAATTTATTAATCTGCACAAATGCTATTCGAATGCAAATATATTGCAATTTTCTTGTGGAAATTCTGCTTATTTATTCCAATATCAACTGTTGTTGTTACATTATTGAAAATGAGGATGATAAGTGTAAAATAGAATGAAGTTTATTTCAATATCTCATCATATATTCTTCATTATTGATGTATTCCCATCAACATTCCATCAATTATCAATTGTGTGTCATGTCATATGTCTTAAATGAATTCCATAGATTATTTATCGATGGTTATTTTCATAATCGAATCAATATTAATAGATCGAAAACGAATCATAAAAGAGAAAGAAACATCAGGGAAATGGACAGTTCAATACATAATTAATAACAAGAACAGAATAAAGTAAGCGTTCGGGAAAAACATATAAATAAGCTAAAAGTGGAATTCTTCATTTTTTAGAAGATAGCGATATCTTCACTAAGAATCTTACGTGCACATCTCATTCTCTAAAGTTAGAGATGTACAAATAAACTTTTGTATTTTTACTCATCAGTCTCATCATCAACATCATTCAATTGGTTATTGTGAATGACGTGAATATTTAATAGATTTCTCTTCTCTTTTCCATCTGTCTGTGCTGACTACATAAAATTTATTTTATTATTTTTCTTACTACTTCATTGTGTTACCGTATGATCTTCTCATTCATTTAATTTATTTTATTTATTCAACTTTATTTATTTCTCTATTTTTCATTATTTACCTTATTATGTATCTTCTGTATGTCTATGTATGCATGTCAGCTTATTATCGTTTTTATTTAAATAAATAACCTATAATTTATTATCATTTCTAAAAAGAGTACAAGAAAGAATAAAGGTTAAAATTCAAACATTCATCTCTCCGCTTCAATTTCGTATTGTCATTTCTCGTCAATACACCTTCCATCTATTTTAATTCCACAGCCAAATAATAAACAAACTTTCTTTTTAATTTCCCAAGTTATTTTCAAATTGGGAATTTTCAATCGATCATCAATAAAAAATATTATGGAATAATTCGTTAAAAAATTAATTTTGTTTTTTAAATTCAGAATGAAGAATTTAAGCGTTAGGGAAAGAGAAATGTTTAAGTTAAACAATGATAGCAGTATATATCCTCTTACTTTCCTCCCGAAAAAAAAACATAACTGAATACGAAAACGAAAGTTTAAGGGGTTCATACTCATAAAAAAATTTACAATAAATAAATTGTTATAGGAAAGGAATATACTTAACATACACAGGCATGATTATAAGATCATCTCAAATTTCGTAATTACGTTTAATGATAATGTTAAATTAATTAATTAATAAATTCTTAATTAATCGTGTGCAACATAATTTAGCATACTCCTTTAGTTAATATACAAAAATGTTATGAAAAACTGATTTAAGAGCACAAGTTGGTTTGTTAAGACACAATGAGGAAACAATTTCAGAAATTGTGGAAAAGTTTTGCTATAACCGCCATTTGGAAACATGAAAATCATGAGGAAATGCCAGATAAAACGAGATTTGATCCACCGAACCGTTCAGTGTCTATCTAAAAGTTTAGATGGAAGTTGAGATGCCACCGTTACTTATTTACCTTACGGGAACGAAATCAATTATTCATGAACAATTTGTATTTCATAGTTGTTGATGATATTGAAGATGTGATAATTTAAATTTGTCCACTAAGCAATGATACTTACAGATAATTCTTGTTAGATAATGTGAAAAAAGCCTTTGCGAATGATGCTGAACAATTACGTAATTACTAGACATTCATGAAATTTTGTTTGAGGTGTATGTATATCGTCATTCCATACAGATCGATCTTGAATAAAATGTGAGAAATGATAGATATCTGGATACAATGTCCTATGAATTAAAATTATCCGACAACCAGAACATCTTCCTCTTCCTATTGACTTACTGTTAGTAAGTATTATGTCTGAATTAATGAATTAATGATGAGTCTCTAATTTCTAGATGTATGATATCATAATCAGTTCTGAAAAACGTCATCCAAGATCATGATCATCACAGGAGTAAATGATTCTTTTTGTGAGACAGAGGATGTTATTGAAAGAACATAGTTTTGATGGTAATCAAATTATCAAATTAATATCTACGAAGAAATTATTTCTTAAAAATTTCTCTCCAGTCTCGTTGACTTTCTATTTTTTTTTCTTTGCGAAAGAATTTAATAGGATGTCCTGAGGTTTCAAAAATACATTATATTAGGGATAAAATAGACCACGAATATAGTTTAAGTCAATGACGTCCACAAGTCAATTCTATTTTTAACTGATTATACACAGTATTTTGGAGAGTTATTCAACAATTGCCAAAAAATTAGAATTCATTCAAATTGATCTTTATTTACATAAATTGAGGGGATGATATTAGGAAAATAAAAAAACTGTTTACCAACTAAACTTTGGTGGGAAGAAATAGTATGTGCAAAATTGAATAAATATGAACTATTGAAAAAGAAAATGATGAAAATTTACAAAATTTGGATGGGATGGTGCAATTTATAATTTTTACATTTGTTCAACCTCGGCTTTCTTTTACAGTATTCGCATCGATATCCGAAAGCATATTCTCTACATCGGCAATACGGTTCTTCCTCCAATACAGAAAGAAAACAATTTCCTCCATTCAAACACCACCGACCCTTAAGAATTCTTTTGGCAACGTAAGTTTTTTGCATTTTCCACATCGATCGAAATTGGTAACAGGGAGGATCTGGAAATTCACATAGAACACCGTGGAAATGATGAGGACATATACACCTATATCCGTGTCTCGTATGAATACAAGTTCCTCCATTATGGCACAGTTTTCTAAGTGCACAAATGTTGTGATTTACTGGAATTGAACAACGATCACCACTCCAATGATCGTGACATCGACAACGGAAGTTGGGTGGAGGAACTCTTATCGAAATTTTCACACAAGTACCATGCACACAAGTGTTATAGTGTTTACAGTGAATTATGGCCACTTCGCAAAATCTTCCCGTGTAACCGAAGGGACAAACACATGTAAAATGACCGAGACCCAAATGGACGCATGTACCACCATTTTTACAAACTCTAATCAAATGAGATTCTAAAATTTCACAAGTATTCTCTTCTCGACATATTGGCATGGTGCCGGCCCATCTCCCGTAATTATTACACATAATTTCATTAGATCCTTCGATTTGCTCATAACCTTTCCGACATCGTAAATGGACGGAAACTCCGACATAGAATTTCATCCAAGGCCTAAAAGGAGAAGTAATTCCAACATGAGGTCCGATGATAGGCAATGGACAACCTTGTTCATATTCACAATATCGCCCTAGGAAATTGTGACGACAATTGCAAACGGCATAATGGGGGGTAACATCCACACAAGTACCTCCATGTTGGCATGGATTACCTTTATCACAAGGATAAAGCAAAACATGACGACGATGTCTAATTTGGAAGCAGTTTGGACATTTAAACGATTTCCGATTGTGATAAGACAATAATTTCTCTGGAAAATAATTAAATTTCAACTAGAAAAAATAAACTATTGTTAACCGTAAACATTTTGTGATCGGTTGACTATTGATAATATCTTTTCTTCGGGAATATGTTTCAATTTCAAATTGAATTGTTGAATGGTTGATCGACGACATCGATTAAATAAACAATATCTAATTAATTCATAGAATTCTGGATTGTCATTAAAATCGAAATTAAGTTCTCTTCCAGTCTCATACAATTCAGGATATTCGATCATTTTTTGAATTCGTGATTCGTATACAGCATTGTTCGACTGGTCAAATGGAGCGGCAGGTAGACGTCTTGGATATTTTTCAAGTGATTCATCTGCATCCATCACACCTGGATCCAAAGTTTCATAATCACCCAAATCTAATTCATTCGGATTTTCTATATGTTTCTTTATGTTATCGTAAAAATCCAAATCGTCATGATCTATGTCGTCATGAGTGAAAGCAGATTTTTTATTTAAATCGAAGTAATTCCTTGGTGCCTGTTGCACATCAGCATCATAACGACTTAAAAATCCTCTTTTAAATCTTCCATGTACGTGGAAATGAGAAGCGACCAAATTCTCTGGATTTCCATATGATTCAAAAGGAAGGAAATGTCCATGTTCACAAGCCGCTCCCACATAACCATGAGGACAATGACAAACATAATTAGAGGAAGTTGCTTGGCAACGTCCTTGATTCATACAAGGATTAGGTTCACAAGGATCACTTGTTCCATGATCAGCAAATTGACATCCAATTTTTGCATAGACAACTGAATGGAATGCATCTCGCAAATCCCATTCCTGAGCGGATTTTAATAATTTGCATACACCTTGTCCTTTGAAAGCTCCATGATACTCAACACCTTGACATATCTGCATTGCATTACATTGTCTTTTACATGCCTCCAATCCCATAAATACGCCGCGTACCGCTCTCAATATGTTTCCTTTACTACGAGATGTTTTAAATTGCATTGGATGATAACTACATTTGGATAGAGCACCAGATAACAATGAGAATGGTCCATTATAAACTGTAGTTACACAATCTTCTTTCGTATAAATTGCCCAACGATGGGATGGTCTCAATGACCATGGATTGACACTTCGTAATAATTTACAGAGGCCGTGGTGACTGCCTTGTCTCATATGTTGGAAACCTTCACAAGTCCGTATTCCGTTACAAATTCTCTTACATGCCTTCGGATTAGCCGTTCTCACATGAAAACGTTTAGCGACATTCTTATAAGTTCTTGTCCGTTGCCATGGCAATACAGCATACTTACAAGCTGTAGCCGAAGTTTGGGCAGGTACTTCCTGTCGACCCAAACCACACCGTCTCTTATAGAAAACGTCATGATCATCATCAGCAATCATATGCTTTCTTCGAATATGTTCAAACATGCGACAAACTCGTCGAGAATGTGACCATTCCAAAACTTTACAAGCTCTTATCAGATTACAAGTCCATTTGCAATCTTCCAAACTATAATGACGAATAGTTCTCAACCGACGAGCTCGTTCAATCATTACCTTACGACTGGTATATCCCCGATAATTGTAACATCGATATCTGCTAACACATTTACTTAATGAAAAAAAATTGAAGAGTAGCAGAAAAAGCAACGGAAAATTTTTAGACATTTCGCGCATAATTTCATTTTTAACTATAAGTCGTTAATAATAATAAAACAATACGATATTCGTCAAAATCCAATTTGGAAAATTCCAATATTTTCTTCGTTCTTCTATTCGTTACATCAAAAATGAAATTAGCAAGGAATCTCTTGTTCCTATTTATACTAATCCAACGCCATTTATCTGTTCCAGTTACAGATAAATCGAGAAGCGTCATCGGACTTTCATTCGGAGTTCGCAATAACTCGGATATGTCAATCTGCAGATGGTTACTACCATCAGATGATCCACTCAAAAATCTGACACCCTTCAACATTCCAGTTCCATTCAATATCAGTTTAACGAAAAAAGACGATATCTTATACAATTACTCGAAATTGCGAATGGATCAATCTACTAATGGTTCCTTTGTCAGATTCGGTTGTAGTGAACACATAACAAAGAAAAATCTATCGATTGAGCATCGTTTCGTTTCATTCAGAAATACATTGATCCATTTCCGAATTCAATGTCCTCAAATCGTCATCAAATGCTCCAATCGGAAATATCGTCAATTAACTCATCTGTATTATGAGATCTCTCTAATAAACAATAAAAATTTAAATGAAATTGAACATTATCACCATCATCGTCATAATCAGGATTTATATAAGAAAAAGGTCCAGGTGTACAAGCGAAACAAGAGAAGTTATCCTCTATATCAAAGTCAACGAAACGTTCAGTCTTATCTCCAACCTTACTCCTCTAATACTTATCGTCAAAAACGTGCTCATTTTTCTTTGCAGAAACGTATGTTGCCAATGGCGCCGAATGGAATGGTCGCTCCAATGCCGATGCCACTACAATATCCTGATAATTACTTCTACAGAAAATTACGGGCTGTCTGCAATTATTGTAAGTCACCTACATGTCAACAAGAATGTCAACAAGAAGATCTAGTTGCTGTTCCATGTGGACAACAAGGACCGTGTCTAAATGGAGGAATGTGTTATCAATCACAACAAAATGACTTCAAATGTGCATGCAAAAAACCATTCTTTGGTGCTGTCTGTGAAGCTGCGCTACCTTGAATTCAGAATAAATCAAAAATTTATATGACATTTAACTGCTTCCCTCAAAATAAAATCGAAGAAATTAAATAAAATATTTTTAGAAATTTTTTTATTTTCAACTTAACGGTATTATTTTTTTGTTAAAAATTATTAATTTTAATTGTTTAAATTTGCTTCATTTTCCCTCACGCAGTCGACAGTTGGAAAAAATTTAGTATGTAAAGCAAAATCTATAGGGAATATTATTCGCATTTTTAAAATAAATTTTCATTTTCAACAATAAGAAAAATTTGCGGATGAGAAATATCGAAACGAAAAAAAACGAAGTCGCTTGAATCAAAATTTTCTTACAAGTAGTAATTTCTAGTTAATTTAACTGCAGACATATACCCGAAAAGAATGAATCATTTGGAAAGTTTCCTGGTAATGGTCATGGTATTTATTAGTTTGGTTGCAAGTGACACTACGGATTTGACCATTCAAACTGGTCCGAACCAAACGTTAACCAGCCTCATTTATGAGTGTATCAATGATAAGAGTTATCATAAGTCCGATTATTTTCATGTGACTATAGATCGAAAGAATGATGAACATGATTATGTTATCAATTGTAATAATCATAATTATGTTGCACAGTTGAAAAATGAAAACTGCCTGAAATATCGGTCGATGGTATACGGGTGTAAACGTATGAAGCAGAATGAAACTTTCATGACTGAGAATGTGGAACAAAATTGTCAACTATATTTCCATACGACAACAAAAGATGAGAAATTTTTGTGTTCAATCAAATTGTTAAGTGATGCATCCAAGGAGAATGTGATAACTGAATATTTGATGAATTATCATCATAATCAGGCGAAAAAACATGAAAGGTTGAGACGTAATCCTGCATATATGGGAATGTATGGTAATCAAGAATTCGGCAATGCCTATTCTCCTTTGATTATGAATCCTCAACCGATGTACTTGAATGGTATGGCAAGCATGGACAGTCAAATGAGGGAACGAAGACGATCATCTGGTTGTTATAACAGTTGTTATTTTCCCAGTTGTCCATGCGAAGAATCTGTTCAGATTCCTATACCATGTCCAGGAAAGCCATGTAAGAATAATGCCGTCTGTGTGGTGACTAAGCGAGGTCTTCGGCGATGTCGTTGTACTCGGGACCATTATGGCATGTATTGTGAAGCTCGTGTTTACTTACGTCATAAACGGAGTCTCGTTATAGAGACACATCCGTTTTGTAAGAGACCTAAACTATCAGATCATTCGATGATTTTGCATGGTACTCATCCTTTCATTCCTGGAACAACTCTCTATACTGGCTGTAAACATGGATATCGAGCAGCTGGTGGTGCAGATCGAATAATATGTGACACCGATGGTGTTTGGAGAGGTGATATGAAAGTATGTGAAGAGATTGACATTTGTGCTAGTGAAAAATTGACAGGCTTTTCTGTTTGTTCCAATGGTGGCACATGTGTAAATTTAGGAAAAGGAGAATTCCGTTGCACCTGTCCAAAAACATATATTGGAGATCGTTGTCAACATCGAGTTAATCCTTGTCATCCCGATCCGTGTGCTCCTAACGGTATTTGTGACATTCATCCACCAACAAAAACTTTCACTTGCAAATGCAACGCCGGATGGCTAGGCAATCAATGTGAGAAACCAGTTTCCACATGTGCTCTTAATCGTCCATGTCTCAACAAAGGAAAATGTGTCCCGACTTTAATGGGATATCGATGTAAATGTGTCGAGCCATATTTCGGAGAACATTGCAGTAAAATAATGGATACTTGTGCATTGGCAGTGAAAGAAAAGAAACATCTTAAATTAAATTCTCATGTTAAGAAACAAATTTTAGCAGGTATTTATTGTCATAACAACGGGAAGTGTATCGTTTCGAAAAAGATGAAACCAAAATGTATTTGTGACAAATGGTCCACCGGTAGTCATTGCCATAATAAAGTGAAAGTTTAAACTGTTTCGGCTTAATGAACTTCATCCGAAAAAAAAGACAAATTTGTTTTTCGAAAGATTAAATAAATTTTAAACTGCTTCAAGGTTTTATTTTTATAAACTTCTTCCATATATTTGGGGTGTATCTCCGAAGTATTATCAGAACATTTATCTGATGAGATAAGAATAATAGTGATGATTCTCACAGGAATTGTTGTGCCATGAGTGGCGTATATCTTTTTATATGAACGAAGAAGGGAGAATAAAGTATATTTTATGAGAAACGTTTTCTAAGGAGCTTACCCTTTTTTGTTAGAGGAACTCTTCAATGTTAAAAGTGAAAATGTTAATTTTTCCAATATGATTAATTGAATAATTGTAAATAATAAGCCTACGGCGTAACAGAATAGAGCTTCAGAAAATTTTATAAGTTTGAGATAGATATTAATCATCTATTTTAATTTTTAGCCTTAAGGAAGGTCAGAGAATGATTCAAATTCAATTTGAAGACTCAAATATTTTTCAGTGGTAGGACTTTTGACGGGAATAGTTAGTAAAGTAAATAAAAGAGAATTTTTGTTTGTAGAAGAATTATAGAACAGGCACAATATGTTGGTAATTCTATAGGTAAGGAAAGTAAATTTTTTTCTGCCGTTTACATTGATAAATTGGACATTCGTTTAATTGCACTTACGCTCATTATGCTTCTCATACAATTAGACTATCGTTCTTAAACGTACATATGCAGGATGAGAAACAACTTTCAATGTATTCTACACATAAAAAATGAGGAAAGTATGATGATGATGTTGTCTTCTCAATTAGAGAAGATAAGATGAGTTTAATTAGATGGTTAGGTAAAAGAAAGTATTAATAATTATTCGAATGTCAATTAAAGAGACGCAATCCAGATTGTGGATCAGATGAGAAAAATGAGCGCGATCAATATAATATGTATATATATGAGATAATATACACATAAATATGTGTCTTCAATTCATCTTTATTTTTTTTTCAGTTTCCAATCCAATTACATATTTATGCAATAGAATCTTCGAGCATTCCATTCGTATTGTTCGAGAGTGATGACATTGTCGTAGAATTTTAAGATGGAATATAGAATTAATTTTTTCTGTGACGAAATAATGAGTCACCGAATCGTCTTATGATAAGAAGTGGCGATAAACATACAAATCTTCTTGAAAAGAAAGGGAAAGTTAATCAAACGTATGGATGAATGAAATGGCGTTCATGACATTCTTATGAATAAATGAAACTTTTCCACATACATATATTAATGTGTCCATAGAAGAATTAAGTTATCGTTTTCTCTCTCCGCGTTTACTTGTGTGTATGTGTGTGTGTATGGTTATATGTGTGTCATTGTGTGAGTATGTATGTGTGTGAATGTTAATAAATGAATTACAAATAAATGTTCTCACAAATGGAGGAGATGACGGTGGCGAAATGTGGGGACAAGTAGAAGGAATGATGTATGACGACAGCACAAGGAGAACAAAAGAGCAAGAGTTAACATGGGTCTCAGCTATCTGGAGACTGATGTGGATATTCGTCCGTGCATTTATATCCAATAAGAGATTCATGTACAAGAGAAGAAAAGAAAGAAAGAAAGAGATGAGGAGAGAAGCAGTGGAGTGTGTGAAGAGAAAAGACAATTGGAAATAGGCCGACCACCATCAGAAGAGAGAATAATAGCTTTCGATTAATTTATTTGTAGATGTTTATCAGTTTTCACTCTTTCCGATTTCACAAAAACTGTTGTCCCGAGGTCTTCTCCTCACTTTTACCTCATCATTCTCTCCTCTGGTCTAACGGACAAGAGGGGTGTTTGGTAAGAATGCATAACTGAAATAACTTGCTTGAAAATAACTAATGAAACGATGTTTCTTGTTAGATCACATTCCTTCATCTACAACAAATGACGATATATATTATTAACGGACGAAAGTTAGACATTGATGACCATTGGCATTTGAAGGACGTTCATGTTTATTTTCTCATTTCAATCGGTCCTCATTTGACGATTCGATATTGTGAATCATGTCACTTTACATTAGTGAATTATCAGATGATTTATGTTTTTGTTGATTTTTCCTCCAAATGTGTTTTGTGTGGAGAATTCAGGATATTCCTTTCGTATCTAGCCATTTGTGTCATCCGATCTTCTCACACTTAGTCACTTTATTTCGACGAAAAGTTGATGTATATGAAATCGCTGTATAAACAGACACATTTAAGAAATATTTTGTTAATGATGAGAAGAATATCGAATTGAAGAGGGTCGATTTCATCGATATGTTTTTCACGACTTCATCGTCCTTCAAACTCCTGCTACATGATCGTCGTTTGTCGATCTCATCATTATCATCAATGACTTTTCCCATTCTCCAAATGTTTTTTTTAAAAATGTTTTTCAAAAACAATTTTCACTTTTTATCAAAATTTATCCATTCAATTTTCTCTAATTCCTGTTACTAGTTATTTCTTTTCTTTATTTCAAATTAGAATTGTTTCTATTCAATTGATTGAGAGAGATACGAATTGTCAATTTGGAATCGATCATTTTATTAATGAATTTTCATTAAATCATATAAAAAGGAAATAAAGGAATATGGTTCGAGATAAAAGCGAAAGTTCAAATCCGTTGAGTGTCCTCCAAGTACCACATGAAGGAAAAGTATTATTAGCGAATGATGCCGATTGGTCAAAGAAGAAAATGGTTTGGATTCCGGATGAGAGTGAAGGATTTGTTAAAGGGTCAATTGTTGAGGAGCAATCCGGTTCGAAAACAGTTCGATTAGAATTGTTATCAGGACAAATGGTAGAAGTGGAGAGAGATCTCCTTCAACGAATGAATCCTCCCAAATTCGACAAAGTTGAAGATATGGCCGATCTGACATGTTTGAATGAGGCGGCTGTCCTTCACAATCTCAGAGATCGATATTATGCTGGATTAATTTATACTTATTCTGGTCTCTTTTGTGTCGTGGTTAATCCGTATCGATCATTGCCCATCTATACTGAACAGATTATTGCCGCATATAAAGGAAAGAAAAGACATGAACGTCCACCACATATCTTCGCCATTACCGACAATGCATATCGTTCGATGTTGCAAGATAAAGAAGATCAATCAATTCTTTGTACGTTCGTTATTCTTCAATTGTATCATATTAATCTAAATATTTCAGCGGTGAATCAGGAGCAGGTAAAACAGAAAATACAAAGAAAGTCATCCAATATTTGGCTCATGTAGCTGCAGCTCCGCGTCTCCCCAATGGACCAAGAATGTCATTGTCCAATATTGCAGCTGTTCAGGTATTTATATTTTTTTTTCTTCTCTTCATTTCCATCTGCTGGAAAATGTTCACTTGTTAATCTAAAAAAAAAAAGAAAGAAAAATAAATGTCTCTCTGGTGAAAAGTATTAATCGAATTAAATATTTAATTAGCCGAAAATTTCGAGGTGCGACACCGATATTGAATATTTCTCAGCGGTACTCTTTCCCATTATTATATTTCTTTGCCTCTCCTATTCTTTTCAGTTTGTTCAATCAATTATTTCTTTATGATTTCTTCTCCTTTTTTTATTAATTTCATTTCTTTTTAATTTTGCTGCTATCAACCAACTAATTAACTAAATTTGCTAATTAACAGCCAAATTTACATGATGTGCCACACGTCTATCATAAACCGATACCAGGATATAGCGGACCGCAATATGGAAAGAGTCGAGATTCGATCTGTAGACAACATGGAGGAAGGGGTGGAGTTGCCGGTGAAACATGCAACATCTATTGTACTCAACACCCTCATCATTATCAACATTTTTCAAGAAATTACGGCAATCATTCAACGACTAATTCAATTCATAATAATATTAACAATAATAATTATTTCAATGATTTAAGCGCTGTCAGTTTCATTTTGCTTTTTTTTTCTTTTCTTCTTTGCTTCTTTTTAAACAGAACATTTCCAAGATTATTTTGGATGATATCTCTTTATTTTCTCTTATGCTTTCACTCACTTTCAATTTTATTTTTTCATTTTAATTATTTTCTTCTTATCATTATTAGGGCGAATTGGAAGCACAATTATTACAAGCTAATCCGATCTTGGAAGCATTTGGAAATGCGAAAACGATCAAAAATGATAATTCATCGAGATTCGGTAAATTCATTAGAATCAATTTCGATAATTCTGGATACATTTCCAGTGCTAATATTGAGACATGTTTCATTTTTCTTTCAAATTCAAATAATTATGATAAATTGAATAGATTTATTGGAGAAATCGAGATGTATCCGTCAAGCTCCCAAAGAGAGAACATTCCACATCTTCTACCAATTCCTCAAAGGAGCTACCGCTGAAGATAAGACACAATATATTTTGGAGAATATGGAAAATTATCGTTATCTCTCCAACGGTAATGTCGTCGTACAGAACATAAATGATACGGATGAATATGGGAAGACTTTAGGTGCGATGGACATTATGGGAATGAGTAAAGAAGATATTAATGCTATATTTCGTACGGTCAGTGGAGTATTACAATTGGGCAATGTAGAATTTCGTCAAGAAAGAAACACTGATCAAGCCACATTACCTGATGATATTGTCGTTCAGAAAGTGGCTCATTTGTTCGGATGTCAAATGAGTGATTGGACGAGAGCACTTCTTAAACCTAAAATAAAAGTGGGGAGAGAATATGTGACGAAAGCACAGAGTAAGGAACAAGCTGAATTTGCAGTTGAAGCAATAACGAAAGCGATTTATGAAAGATTATTCAAATGGGTCGTATATCGTATTAATCGATCATTAGATCGTTCGAAAAGACAAGCAGCATCATTTGTCGGAATTCTCGATATTGCTGGATTCGAAATTTTCGAATATAATTCATTTGAACAAATCTGTATCAATTATACGAACGAGAAGTTACAACAACTCTTCAATCATACCATGTTCATTTTGGAACAAGAAGAATATAAGAAAGAAGGAATTGATTGGACATTCATTGATTTCGGTTTAGATCTTCAACCAACCATTGATCTAATTGATAAACCGATGGGAATCTTCGCTCTCTTAGACGAGGAATGTCTCTTCCCTAAAGCGAGTGATAAGACATTCGTTGAGAAATTAGTGAATGCTCATAATGCTCATCCTAAATTCATCAAATCTGATTTTAGAACTTCCGTTGGATTTACCGTTATTCATTATGCCGGTAATGTCGATTACAATGCAGATATGTGGCTCATCAAAAATATGGATCCTTTAAATGATAATATTGTTATGTTACTTCAGAATTCGAATGATGAGTTTGTGAAGAATATTTGGAGAGATGCTGAATACACTCATACAAATGCCGCACAACAAGAATCTCCATTTGGTGGTTCAAGAAGGAAGGGAATGTTCCGAACAATCGGTCAATTATACAAAGAACAATTGAGTAAATTGATGGATACATTGGAGTCGACTAATCCGAATTTCGTTCGATGTATAATTCCAAATCATGAGAAGCGACCAAATAAAATCAATGCAATTCTCGTTCTTGATCAATTACGTTGTAATGGTGTATTGGAAGGAATTCGAATTTGTCGTCAAGGTTTCCCTAATCGAATATTGTTTGAAGAATTCCGTCAAAGATATGAATTGTTGACACCTCATTGTATTCCGAAAGGATTTGTTGATTCAAAGAAAGCTGTCGAAAAGATGATACAAGAATTGGAGTTGGATAAAGGTTTATATCGAATTGGTCATTCGAAGATCTTCTTCCGTGCAGGTGTTCTCGCTCATTTGGAAGAGGAACGTGATTTGAAATTAGCAGAAATAATTATCAATCTTCAAGCATATTGTCGCGGTTGTTTGGCACGTCGTGGATTTAATCGCAGGAAGAATGCAGGAAATGCAATTCGAATAATTCAACGAAATGGTCGAGCCTTCCTCAAACTCAGAAATTGGCCATGGTGGAGATTATTCACAAAAGTCAAACCAGTCCTACAAGTAACTCGTCAAGAGGAAGAGGTACAAAAGAAAGAAGAAGAATTGAAGAAGGCAGTTGATTTGCAGAAGAAACAAGAACAAGAATTGAAGGAAGTAACGGAGAGAATGGACGAACTTCTCCAAGATAAACAACAGATATCCGAACAATTATTACAAGATGAAGAAGTCATCGCTGAAGTTGAGGATAGGAATAAACGATTGAAAAAATCGAATGACGATATGGAAGAAGCATTGATTGACATGGAGAATCGGTTGGAAGAGGAGCAGAATAAACAAGTCGCATTTCAATCTGAACGGAAGAAAATGGATCAAAATCTTCAAGATTTAGAAGAACAGTTTCTTTTCATTTTTCTTTATCTCATATTCAATTTTATCACTTGTAGATTGGAAGAAGAGGAACAATTGAAACAGAAATTAACGATTGAAAAATCTCAAATGGAAAATAAATTGAAACGTATCGAAAATGATTTCGCTGTTCAAGATGATCAAGTGCAAAAAGTTTTTTTTATCTCTTTTCCATCGTTAAATTTTCTACTTCAATTTTTAGATGGGAAAAGAAAAGAAGGTTTTGGAGGATCGATTGACGGAATTGCAAAAACGTCAAGAAGAAGAGGAAGAGAAAGTGAAATCGTTGAATAAAGTAAAACATAGAGCGGAATCGATGATGCAAGAACAGGAAGAAAAGATTAATAGAGAAGAACAACGTCGTTCTGATTTGGAAGGAGAAATTCGTCGTTTGCAATTGGAGATACAAGAATTGAAAGAGCAATTGAATGAGAAATCATTATTGATTGCAGATCTTCAAGGATTACTCGAGAGAAAAGAAAACGATTTGAATCAACGATCGAACGATTTGGAAGATGAACAAAATGGGAAATCGGAAGCGCTTCGTTCAATCAAAGAATTACAGTCGAAATTACAAGATGTAGAAGAAGATTTGGATTGTGAGAAGGAGAGTCGTCGTAAGATTGAGAAGGACAAGAAAACGTTGATGAAAGAAGTTGATGATTTGAGAAATGAGATAACAGAAAATAAAGACACAAATTTCTTAGTGGCGAATGAATTGAAGAAGATGGAACAAGAGAAAGATCAATTGAAACGACAAAAAGAAGAAGATAATGACACAAGAGAAAAACAATGGGCTGATTATAAATTGAAAACGAAACGTCAAAATGATGAGTTGCAACAACAAGTCGATCAATTGAAAAAGACGAAGACACAAGTGGAGAAACAACGTCAAAATTTGGAGAGCGATGTGATGGATCTTTCGAACGATATGAAATTTATTCAACAACAGAAAAATGATGCTGATCAAAAACGAAAGAAAACGGAACAATATCTCCAAGAAATCACAGCGAAAATGATGGAGAGTGAGAATAAACGTAACGAATTGGATTTGAAGCATACGAAATTGCAGAATGAATGTGATCAGATGCATGCTAATGGAATTGATGCTGATGCTAAATGTAGTCATTTGGAAAAGCAGATTCAAGATTTACAAAGACAATTACAAGAATCTGGACAGATGACAAATGAAGAGACACAAATTAAATTGTCGGTACAAGCGAAATTGAGGACGGCTGAAAACGAAGTTTCCCAATTACGAGATCAAGTGGAAGAGAATGAGGAAATACAGAGACAATTTGAAAAACAGGTGGCTGAATTAACGGTGAAATGTAACGATTTTAAGAGACGATGTGAGTCTACTCAGCAATTAGCGGAACAATCGGAAGACGCTCGTCGAAAAGCTCAAAAAGATATTGAAAATGGAATTGATCGAGAACAGACATTGTTGGAACAAATGGAAAAATTGGAAAAAACGAAAAAACGTTTACAAGATGAAGTGCAAGATGTTAATCGAGAATTGGATCAACAACAACAAGCAGCGACAGCTTTTGAGAAGAAAGCGAGAAATTTCGATAAGATTTTAGCGGAAGAGAAAGCATATGCGGAAAGACTCCAAATAGAAAAAGATGCAATCGAAGGAGAAGCGAGAGAATTAAAAACAAAAATTTTAGGTAATGAAGCCATTATGAATGATACGGATTTGGTGGTGGAAGAATTGGAACGTAAATTGAGAAGTGCACGTTTAGAAATCGACGAGATCATCGCAACAAAAGATGACGCTGGTAAGAAAGAGATCGAATTGGAACGAATGAAGAAACAATTGGAGATACAATTAGATGATAAACAGAAACAGATCGAAGAATTAGAAGATCAAAATATAATTTTAGGAGATGCTAATTTACGTGCCGAAGTTAACATGACGGCAAAAATTGCTCAAATGGAACGATTAATCCAAGAGGCACAAGAAGGAAATGAAGATCGTTCCAAAATGCTCATGAGACAAACGAGACAATTGGAAGATGAATTGGATGAAGAAAAGAAACAGAAATCTCAAATGAATAGTGCGAAGAAGAAGTTAGAAATGGAACTAGCGGAATATATGGCATCCAATGAAGATTTATTGAAAGGAAAAGATGAAGCAGGAAAATTATTGAAAAGACAGCAAATCACCTCTCGTGATCTTCAGAGAGATTTGGATGAAATGCGATTAAATAAAGATCAAATCTCTCAACAATTACGTGAAGAGAACAATAAGAATAAGATGTTGGAACAAGAACTACTCAATTTGGAGAACGATAAGGAAATGTTGGAACGAGCGAAACGTTCATTATTAACCGATAAAGAAGAATTGCAATCACAATTAGATGATGCTCTCTCACAGAAAGGTTCTATTCCAAATGAAGAAAAGAAACGACTCGATTGTCGAATTAATGAATTGGAAGAAGAATTGGATGAATTAATCGATATTCGAGAACAGGATCAAGATAAAATGAAAAAATTGCATCAATCTAATGAACAGATGAGTAATGAATTGAATATGGAGAAAGATCAGAAACTTCGATTAGAAAATCAATTTTCTGCTTTGGAACGACAGAATCGAGATCTGAAGGCTCGATTGGAAGAAGCGGAAAATTCTTATAGGAATAAAGTTCATTTACATCTTTTTCATTTATTTTCTCTTATTTTCAAACTTTCACACAGACAAAATATCAATTACAACAACAAGATGAAAAGATTCGAACATTAGAAGAATCATTGGAGAATGAATCGCGAGAAAAGAACGGTGCTCAACGTTCATTAAGAAAACTTGAGAGAAAGACAAGAGAACTTACTGCCAAATTCGATGAAGAGCATCAGAATGCTGAATTGTATAAGGAACAAGTTATTTCATTTTTATCCATATGATCCATATGATATTGATGGATTTTAGTCAGAAAAATTGTTGGCAAGAATTCGAGTGATGAAACGACATACTGACGAATTGGAAGAGGATGTCAATCGACTCAATCAACAAAAGAGGAAATTGACTCATGAATATGATGAATTATCGGAAAGAAATGATTCATTAATTCGAGAGAACTCCACTCTCAAAACTAGACGGTGAGTAAAGAATCTGATTTTATTATTTTTAGAACTTCTCATTCATTTCTTCTCATCACATTCATCATTCATTTTTCTTGATTTATCTTTCACTTATCTTTCTCATTTGATTTCATCTTTATTAATTTTCTTTTCTTTTTTCGCTTCTGCTCAATATGATTGAATGCTAAATATTCGTCGCTTCTAATATCGCTGCTAATCGATAATAACTGAAATTCCATGAAATATTATACATCGTACAGTAGAAATGTGAATAGAGGGAAAGTGTTGGATGATGATAATAGTTGTGCTTCCTCCAACAACAGTATTCTCTATCTGAATCATGAACAACAGGAAGCATTACGTACAGTAGTCAATGATTGGGAAGTCACCAAACGTATAATACAAAGAGATGAAGAATTAGATGGTCAATTACGATCTTCTACCGGTATCATGTCCACTTCCAATATTCCCAATTCAAATTCTACCAATTATTTATCGAGTACTCTCATCAACAATAACAACGAAAATAATAATAATATTAATAATAATAATAATATTACAGAGAAAGATATCGAAGTGCGTCCACGTCGTCAGATGATGATAAATTCGAACAATGTCCATCATGTCGATAATGATGTGATGGGAGAAGGTGATGGGAGTCCATCAAAAATTGTCAATAATTCTTATCATCGATTCCATGATAAAGATAAAGATTCATACCAATATGCATTATCTATTGATCAGACATCTTCATCTGCATCATCTTCCGCCACTTCAAGTACAACAGGATTTCATTCACGTCGATTAAAGGGTGACATTCCAACACAGAAGGCTCCAGGTTCTTATAATTATATCGATACGAACGATAATTTTGGAAGAACAAGTGGAGTCTCATCTTCGAATCGTCAATTCGCTTTGCCATTAGCTGGTGTAGCACAGAATGCACAACAGAGGAATGTTGATCAACACATTCAGAAACAACCAATCAATCGATATTTGCTTAATGAAAAGAATGAAAAAGTTGTCATTCCTTCCATCAATTCTCATCAACATTCCAATGCCAATAACAACAATACAAATGAGAATTTGACAGAAAATGATGAAGAAAAATCGGAATCGGTTCGAGATCGAATTAAAAAGTTCGATAAAACAAGAGGCAAAGACGATGGAAAGAAATTCTCAAAGAAGAATAAAAAGAATGTACTAATCACTTCTTCTACACATTCCTTAAGTGAATCATCATAATTAACAAACATGATTAAAATTTCAATTTATTCTCTTCACTTTTTTATGGAAAATTGCTGGTTTCTTTTCCAGATGAATTATGCTACCATCACATTCTTATCTAAACTCGAATCATCCAATTGACTACCATTTAAACAAACGAAGTTTATTTATTATGTGAAATATGGTATCGTTCATCCATTTTTCTCTTGCCAATATTTTGACCTTTGTTCATTACTAATAACATTTCTAATGACATTTATTTTCTTCAAAAGAAATCTTTTCCTGCTCTTATCTCCTTATGTCTTGTGCTCAAAACTGACAACTATTTTAATTCGATTTATTTTCCTTCAAAAAATTTGCGTTATTTAAACAATTCCTCACTTAAATGTTACACAAATGGCAATTATCCTTTTCAATTTTTCTAATTCTTTCACTAATTCCAGTCTCTCCCAGAAGAAGGATCCGATTATTAATGAAATTGCTGAAACTAATTAATTTTTTTATTAAAATAAGGTGCGAATGTTTGCCGAAGTATTTAGTTTCCAATAAAAATTTTATTATTGTACCTAATTTTCTTTTCGGTTTTAATATTCTCCCAAATCTAAAGGTATTCTGTTCTACATAGGAGAATTTTTGATGATCTATTTTTTTTCTATTTTCAGACCATCGAACTTTTCGAATAATCGATCGGTATCTGGATATTCTAGTCGATTTTTGGATAATATCGACGATGACGAAGAAGATGACGACGCCGCAACAGATAACACACAATCCACAAAAGAGAGTAGCGTAATTAATACGGGGAAGGACGGTGATACTGCATAAAAAAATTGTATCTTATTTATATTTCTTTACACATTCCCAACATTAGTTTTATCTCGTATCTTTAGCAAATTTATCTTCTATTCTATCGCTTTCTTTCTTTATACGGAATCTTTTCGTAGATATAGTATGTCCATGAGCCATACAATCTAGAATTGTGGGTTAAGGTGTACTTCAGTGTGTGAATGTGTTTAAATTCGAAATTCGACTAAATAAAATAAAGTTTAGATCAGATGATTGGAAATTTTAGAGGAGTTTTGATCAATGAAACTTTCTTTTAAGAATAGAAGAAAACATTCATAAATTATTTATCGATTAAATTAGATCACTTTATGGAATGATGATTTAATTATGTAGTTTGAAGAACATATTATGAGGAAACGATATTCCATTGACTGACCTTTCTTCTTTAGAAAACAATATCTCTCACAGATTAATTGTTCAATATTTGAATGGTATGAAAGTTTACGGTACAATTGATTTATTGCTCTCGTTTCAATTGATGATAATGAAACAGAATTGATGAGAGAAAAAAATTACTATATTTTTCTGTTATATTTCCTTCTATTTCTGACAATTAGGAACAAATCATATTGAATTTTCTCATCATATTTCCATGTGTCTGAACTGGAATTTCTGAATGATTTCTTTTGAAATTGCTTGTGAATTTCTTTTGTTATTTCTCTAACCGTCCTATTAATGATATCGCGCGTCTTTCAGATAGTGTAGCAAATGGAATGAACCGAACTGAATCATTTAGTCATCGATATTAATAGAATTTAAGGGGGAAATGCTTATTGAAGATAATTTGAAATATTCCATTTATCATCATGTCAAAATAACTTCAAAATAATTTCCAATAATATTTTAATGATTGAAAAACTTTTTTTTCATATCTTTCTTTCTTCCACTCCCATCACATTTCCCTCTTTCTTCTCCAATCCAGAAGATCAAATTACATACATTCCTGATATTCTTATATATATATGCGAACAGAATTATCACAATACATATACATCAATATGAAACTGCTGTTCTTCTTCTTACTGCTACTTTTCACTTTGCAAACAGTCAATGCTGAAGAAACATCTCATAGTTATCGATCATTATATCGACGTTATTTCAAACATATTCCAATAGGTGCACCAAATTACCCCAAAGATTATATGACTGTCCTAATGCAACAATGTCAATGTAAAAATTTTCAAAATGCAAAGTGTCTCCCACATTCCACTAAATGCGTTTGCAAAAGGGGTTTCGTTGGCAATCCAGATGTCGGTTGCCGAAAGAGAGCAAGTTAAACTTTTTTTTTTCAATTTTTGATTATTCTTTAATTATTCTTTAATTTCTTTGATTTGATTAGTTAATTTCTAATAAAAAAAAATGCCTGGCAAAAATTTCTCATTTAATTAATATGATTTTTATGTTTAATTGAACAACTTAATTTGGAGAAATAAAGTTTATCTTTTATTAGAATGATGTTTGTTAAAGTCATTTGTCTAAATTTTAATTAGTAACATTCGGATCATAATTGTCTACTCGTTCCAATAATTCACCAGCATATCCAGGAGTGTAATATTTCACTATTTCTTCCGGGTAACAACTGTTAATAATTTCGATATATTCTGCCAACGGTGTTCCTTCTTCGACTTTAATCTCCTGAATTTTCTTCAATCCTCCACTCGTTACAAATAATCTTCTTGCACTGGCATCACTTGGCAAGACTTTACTGAATTGCGCCACGACATGTTTGAGAATGTTGGGTGGTGCCTCATTTAACAATTGTTCTAATGCTGGCAAATAAATACATTTTTGAAGGACATTCTTTAATGCTTTCTTCGTTTTTGTCTGGAGATCTTCCGAAGCTTTCGCTTTCAGATAACAATGGAGAAGTAATGGCAGAGCATTAGCAACAGCAATTGCTTTCGCATGTTCCGGTGTATGTCGACCAATTTGTCCCAATGTCCATGCACATGCCCCTAGTATGTGATCTTCTTCCTCTTCTTGCATTACAGTCGTCAGAAGAGTCACTGCTTTGGATACAATAACGCCCATTGCTAATGTTGTAGAATGTGCAGCAACATATCCTAACATCATAATTCCTGGAAGACGAATATTTCCTTTCGATTCACTGATATAATCCACCACAGCAGCAATACCACCTGCATTTGTTATTAATTGAGATAACTAAAGAAATAGCAAAGTCATTAAGAGAATGATTATAAAAAATTTATGTTTAAACTTCTGGTGTATGTTTCACTACATCTCTCATTAATGTAGCACAGTTCTTCTTCACATATTCGTCGTTATCTTTTAAACAAACAAATGCAGCCGGAAATATTTCTGATTCAACAATTGTCTCCGCTAATTCCACTGAATGTTTCGCTATTTGACTTAAAGCGTTAAATACTTGCCGTTTCAGTTTGTTGTCATTACTAATTGCTAATTGTGCCAGATGAATAATGGAACCTGAATCCACAACTGCCTGTGCTAATTCTCCTGAATGTTTCGATATATCGGCAAGTGATGAAGCAGCAATTCTTTTAAGTGCAATTTCCGGTTCTTGCAAACAAAGTACTAATAATGGAATTGCTCCTGCATTTACAACACATTGTGCAAGATCAGCATTATGTCGAGCAATATATCCTAATGCCCATGCACCCGATTCTTTGACAGATGGATCAAATTCCTCTAAACAAATTACTAAACTATCCAACGCTCCACAATCCACAACTGATTGAGCCAATTCTGCAGAATGTTTAGCGATTGCTCTGAGAACATATGCGGCTGCTCTCTTATAAAAACGATTTTGTTCTGATAATGAATAGACGAGTTGTGGTAGAATGTCACTTTTGACGACGGCTTCGGCCAACTGTTGATTAAAACTGGCCAAGCGACCCAATGCAAGAGCAGCATTTTGTTGAATTGTTGGAACGACATCGAGTAACATTGGACGTAATAATGACATGACACCTGCATTCTGAAGTGTTTCGATATTCTGCGGTCGATTTGCCATTTCAGAAATCGACTGTACGAATTGCATTCTTGCTTTTTGGTACTGTTCGAAGGTTGCTAAGATCGCACGTTGACTCATCGTTGAAAAGTGATTATTTGTTAGAAGGAAATTATAGATTAAGGAATATCAAAAGAAATTATGTTTATTTAAAAATATATTTGATTCTAACGACTACATCTTTGTCATGACAATGAGTAATAATTCCCCAAATAAATTAGATAATCGAAAGAAATTTCTGAATAATTTCAAGTTTTCAAATTTGGTTGCTTGGCAACCAAATATAAGCCTAGCTAAGTAACGAAAAAATTCCGCGTTATAGTGACAACACTTGATATTGGACGAGAAAAATGACGACAGAGAATGATTGTTTGGAAGATGAAATTAATAATGAATATTTTGCCGTTTATGAAAACGAGAAATTATGCACCAAATTACAATTACTCGATTACGAACGAAACTATGTAGACAAATGGCGAATGAAACCCATTAGTAGAGTATATTTCGTCTTTCCTGTAAGTGCAGGTGAACAATTCCATCAGTTTATTTCCCTGGCCATCTGGCTCTGTAATGAGAGTGGTTCTCAATATGAACGTCATGAAGAATCGGATGATCCCAAAATTGCAGTAGGAAATGTTCTGAAAGTTTTAAAAGAAAATGACGATAACCTTGACATAAAACCGTTACCGTTACTTACTGGATCTGGTGATACGGTCATCGAAGTTCTCACCAAATTAGCCAATCTTGCATTGAAACAACATAAATTCTCTTGGAATTTAATAGATTTTGAGGCAATGAAACAAGAGGAATTAAATGAACCTCAATCTGAAGACGAAGAAGAAGGTGAAGTTGATGAAGAAATCGATCTAGATAAAATGGAAGAAGATATCATTTATGAATGTGAAGATGACGATGATGATGAGAACGAAGAAGAGATGTTAAATTTAGCTGGAATTCATAAACTATCAAATGAATCATCTAAAAAGAAGGAAGAGATTATGGAAAGTAAAACGGATTCAACAGCGTGGCACCATGAAGTAGAGCGTGTTCTCCCTCAGTTGAAAGTCGTTCGGTCAACTACAAAAGTTTCATTTTTATTAACTCAATTATTAACATTAGTTAATGATGTTGCTTTTTTGTTCAGGATTGGCGAAGTCGTCTAGATTTGATGGGTAAACATACGGGAATTATCGAAGAACACTTGACAAAAACGAAAGGAAATTTATTCAATTTACAAACAGACATAGATGATTCCATGAAAAAGATCCAGTCGATTGAGAATACGTTTAATTCAAGTGCTGAAGATTCCATTCAAGCATTACAAAGCCGTCAAGAAATTTTAAATAAATCAAGACAAGATTGTCAATTGGGTTCCAACACAATTGTTGAAAAGACTCGTCAATTGGATAGTATTCGAGAACAAATCCAAATTATGGAAGCAGAATCTCGAGAAACTGGTGCACAAATATCAGACGGTTCTCCCGTGGTCCGTTTGAAAAAGAGTCTCGAGCAGTTAAGGAAAGAAATTGCTCAGATGGATTTGCGTATTGGTGTGCTCGAACATCTCATTTTAAGATCGAAACAACGCGGTCATGAAACAACTTCAGAATAATTTATTTTTTAAAATTTTTTAATTAAAGCAGAATCATGATTTTTTCCTTATCTAATCTAATCTAATGTGATGAATGACTTGAAAATATAATTTATAATTTTTCTTTGCTTTCTCGTAGATTTATATCATCTTTATTTAATTTATCCATTTTTCAATCGACTCATTTTTGTAGGTGATAATGGCTATTCCAGAATGTCATCTGATAGGCCAATTGGTTGGTGCGAGTGAATTTCCTGATCAAAAACTTTTTTGCAAATATAATTTTGTCATCGGTTTAACCTTTTTAGAAATTGCTCATTTTATCATATCTAACAGGAAATGGATGGCGAGTAATTCAAGGCTTTGATAGTGGTCAGACTCAAGTCGATTGTCCTAGTAACGAATGTGTAGCATACTGGTCACATCCTATCGATTTACACCTCTCAACTAAAGGTTTGCAAGGATGGCCGAAGATCAATTTTCAAGTTTGGCATCAAGACGATTATGGTCGACATGAGATCTATGGTTATGGGTGTCTGGTGTTACCCATGTCTCCCGGTTATCATGAATTAGAATGTCCAACATGGAGACCCATCGGCTGTCCGTCTGATCAGATCACTCAATTTGTAGTGGGAGGTGGACCTCAACTACGTAATCCCGATATCGTTCATACGGCAACGGAATTGTATCGGTTGAAAACCGTTTCAATGGGGAAGATTCATGTGAATTTGAATGTAATTTTAAGGAATTTTGACAAATATGGAATTGAAACTTAATTAGAAATGATCATGGAAATAACTTGTACAAAAATGAAATTTTTTAATAAAATAATTCTTCGATTAGATAATTCATTTGATAAATATCCTCTTTTAACCTCAATATTTCCAATCTTAATTATTGTTTATTTAAAGCGTTTCCTCATAATTAAACTGCCATTGAATGTTAATTTAAATATTAAGTTGAACTGAATAATAAAATAAAATGGAGTTTTCCCAATTTCAACAATTCCTATCTTTTATTTCGAAGACCGAAAGTGATCGCGTGACTTGGAACACAATAACGAATCAATTGAATTTTCCATCGGAATTAACATTGGAATTGAAGAAGTTCTGTCAAACGATTTATCTTCTTTATCGATCAGATTCATCGAAAGAAGATGTTAAGAAATTATTAGGAAAGGTTTGAATTTTGAATGTGACATTTAGAATTCATGTATTGGATGGAATATCCGTAGGAAATGGAAGAAATGGAATTATTCAAAAAGTAAATTTTTATATATTTTCCTTTGGCTCAATTTCGATTAAAGCTGCTTCAAATCTTCAAAAGAAATGAAGATATCAATTCCATTATTTCACTATTATTTTCTTCTTTCACTTTTTAATGAAGACTTTCAATTTCGGAACGTGACGATACATTATGTGGATTATCAGCATATCAGATAAAATTCGATCCTTATAAATCCGAATTGAGAAGTCTATTGAATGTAAACATGACATCATCCTTTCAATCCATTCAAATGTTTATTATTCTCAATAGAATTTCATTTCATTAGACCATCACATTTTTTAGAAATGAAATAGATGATAAATTATTGAATATCGTTCTCATCGTTTATGATGAATCGGGACACATTGACAATTTTCTCAAATTTAAAGTTGCCTCTCATTTGTTTATTATTGAAGGGATTTTTTAACGAGTCAATCTATAGATATCTAAAGAAATATTTCTTCATATGAGATATCACATGACAAAATCATTACATCTATTGAGAATTCTGAAGAAGCAACTCGCTTCACATTTTTTGGAAACGACTTAACGAAAAAAATTCGAAACTATTTAATGAAATTTTTATAAACAAACTATTTTTTTCTTTTCCTTAGAATTTTCTTTAAAAAATTTCCAATAACAAGAATGTTAAGTAGCATTTTCGTCCAGGTTCATTTACTTATTTTACTGATTTTTCTTCATGATGAGAACAGGTGGAAAGCGCAATTCAAGAGAAAGACGGAGAAACATTGAAAGTTTTCAAAATTTCTCTCATTCTCTCTTATTATAATTGGAAATAATAATATAAAGAGTTTGTTTGATGAAGATGTGATCGACAAATATTATCGTGGCGATTTCTCTGACATGGAATTACAAATGAAAGTTGAAGAAAATTTTGCTGATAACAATTGGAGAAGTTTCATGCTAGCATTTGTCAGGTAATATTTTCTTTTATTAAAAAAGTTTATGAAGTTTTTCTTTAAAAAGGTGTATGAATAAATGGAGTAATGGATTGTATGCCAATGCGTTTGTTGATGGTCTTGGGACTCTCAAGTTAATAATTGATTAATATTCTCTGTTTAATAATTTGAAAATTTGGATAGATCTCTCGATGATATTTCTCGAAGTTACGATGGAGAGAATTGGACGATGTCATTGTTGAAAAAATTGACAGTTCTTATTCGTTGTCTGTCATTGATATGTGAGAATGATGAAAGAGGAGAGAAAGATGATCATTATTATTCGACGAAACTTTCCGAACAACTGACATCTCTTTTCCGAATGTGTACTTCTGATATGTTAGTCGAATTACAAAAAATTAATTTTGAATTTAATTCTAAAATTTAGACGAACTAAATGGGAACAAAGTAGACGAATTGCAACAATGCATATAACGAATCAATTATTACGAATATATTTCCCAATGAATCAATTACAATTATGTAATCCATTACTTCGAACAATCGATCAAATGGGAGATGATCTCTCCAAATTTTATCCATTAGATGAACGTATTACCTACTATTATTATACGGGACGAATGTGTTTATTAAAGAATCAGATTGATGATTCGGTGAAAAGATTAGAATATGCTTATACTCATTGTAGACAGGAGAATGAGAAGAATAAAAGAATGATACTCCTCTATCTAGTACCATTGAAAATGAGGAAAGGTTTCATTCCACAAACAGAAATTCTTCTCAAATTCGATTTGGAATTATATATTCCAATTGTGGAAGCGATTCGTATTGGTAATGTTGGAGTGATGCAAGAATTATTAAACGATAAAAAGACAAAGTATTTCCTTTTGAAGAGCAATGTCTTCCTATTATTCTACCATTTGATGAATATCACTTATCGTAATTTATGTCAACGGATGTTTTTTTTTTTCTTTCACTTTCTATTCAAACAATTATTTCTAGTGTGACTTCAGTTAATACTCATCAAATTCCTTTTGATGCGTTTCGCGTTTGTTTCGAATGGATGAGAGAGAAAACTCAAAAATTTTCATTTATTCAAACTTCCGTCAATAATTATGAAGTACAATCGATTCTTTCAAATCTCATCGCCAGCGATCTCCTCAAAGGATATTTGGCATATACTCACGAGAAATTGGTTGTTAGTCGACAATGTCCATTTCCTAAATTGCCTTTGTCCTAAATTTATCGGGAGGGAATCCGATTGCCGTTTGTAAACAATATTTCTTTTTATAAAAATAAAATTTTCTGTAAATAATAATTATTATAAAAGAAACTTTTATTTGACTGATGTTATTAGTTATGTCGTAGAAGAGTCTCCTTCCTCCATCTAACAAGTCAGATCGAGGTAATTGATGGAGTTGATGTAGAAAATGTAATCCGAATATCATTGGAACTGATCGACTACTAATATCTTCATCATATCGTCTTAACATTTCACAATGTCCTAAAAAAAGAGTAATAGTTACATTGGATGGAAATGAAATAAACCGATATCTTCACCTAAATTCAATCCTCTCTCAATATTTTTGATTAAGATTGGTATATCTAATGATAGAGTCAAATTCAATCCTTGTCCCGCCATCGGATGAATACGATGTGCTGTATCTCTATTCAATTATATTCAAATAATATTAATAATCTCAATTCGACTATTAACCCTAGAAATATGACACGATTATCGATAAATTTCTTAACGTTATGTAAGAATAATGGGAAGGCTGCTCGACTTTTCTCCACTTCATTTTCAAAATTTGGTGGTCGTTCAGGATAGTGGAACGTATCGTCATTCCCATTCCATCCCATCATCTGTTTCATTGACTTCAAACATAAATCCAAATTATCTTCTTTAATATGATCAATCGTCTAATGGGAAAAGTAATTGACGAAAAACAATTTGGAATTAAAACTGAACTAAAAAATAATTTAATTCTGAAATAAATTCATCTGATTTCAACATTAATATTCTCTGAACATTCTCTTCATTTGTGCTCCAAACCAAAGATGTTCGATTTTCACTTAACTAAAAGATTTGTTATTAGATAAGAAAAGGAATTGATAACAGGTAATAATCCAATAATTTCTCCATTCTTCAAAAAGCGTTGAAAAGCCACCGAATTTTTCTTTAAATAGAATAATCAAATTGAAAGATATGAAAGAATTTAAAAACTGAAGATTCATGAATTAATGTTGATACAATTCCTTTCTGACGATAATCGAATTGAAAGGAATTTATTTTAGAAAATTTTCTCAAAATATTCGAATTTGTTCCCTCGGCAGCAATCTAAATATCTTTTTAATAAACAATATTTATTAATTAAATTCTAACGAGTAAAGATGTCTCGAAAGTTGATTCTCCTCCTTCTTTTTCATTTACTGAAAGTATGATGGAATTTCCATATTCGTCATAAGATGTCGCTTCAACTTTACTTTCATCAATTATCTTAAAATATTATTAGAGAAATTTATTTAAGACAATTTTGAACTTCCAAATTCTTTAATTGATGAGAGATGGCGACTAATTTGTTTTGAAGTCGATTATTCTCTGCTATCCACATCAATCGATCGATTCCAATATCTTCTCTATTAAATGTTAACGATCGACCAATTCCTTCATCCCAAACCTCCACTGACTCAACGGCATTCAATCGAACAAATTTGTCACTTTCATCAATGCCCACTTGAAGAAGAAACATTAAAAAATCATGAAAAAGATGAATGAAACGTTGAGCTAATAATGAATATGATTGAGGAGACAAAGCGACAACTCTGTTAGAATATTCATTTGATATCGATAAACTTCCAGAAAGTTTCATACTTTCCGCCAAAACTATTCGTTTATTAGGAAATGATAAAGCGAGTTTTATGGCAGTGGCCAATCCACCAATTCCACCACCAGAAACAAAAACATCTGAATAACCAGAATGACTATTTCTCACATTCAATTGATGATGAGATAATCTGAGAATTTTTAGAAGATTTCTCATTCTCTACACACTATCCTATGATAAGCACAAAGTGGACCTTACATTTTAAATATTTATTCCTTTCAAATGAACAAATCTTATTTTAGTTTTTTAAGAATAACTTCTAATTCCCCGTATCTCCAAATATTTTACTTTCCATCCAAATATCTTACCAATGAAACAAGTAAAAAGAATTATTTTTATTTAATTTTTAATGAATTAAGAATAAGAAACATTATTTCTATATATGTGAGATGTAATACAAAAAAACTTTAGTTAAAATGAGAAATATACAAAATATAGATACAAATTTTAATCTGCTTTTAATTTAATTTAATTAGATTCTGATAGATAATATAACAGAATAAGATTGATATTTGTTGTTTGATGAATATTATGGAACATCCATTGTGGATTCGACATAACAGAACATGGGAAACGTATGTTATTTAGAGTTGAAATAAGGATTAAAATATTTAAATTTTAAGCTTATATGTATTTGTTTAGAAATAATTAGTCTTTAATCTCTATTATTTGTGCCTGTCCATTTGGAAGGAAGGGAAAGTTATAAAAGATAAATGAAATTATTCCTGATGTGTATCATTTGAAGTGATGCGTCTTCGAAGGAAATCTCGTACCGATTTAGATAATTGGAGAGAGATTATTGAGAAAACAGTATTATGTGATCAGGATGTAGTAACGGGATTACTCTCCTCCAAATCTTATAAGGGCCATGCATGGATAAGAGACAATGTTTATGGAGTAATGTCTGTTTGGGTACTCTCCATCGTTTATAAGAAGGCGACGAGTGTCGATTATGATCGAGCGGCAATTTATGAATTGGAACACAGTGTCATTCGATTGATGCGTGGATTACTTACTGCTATGATGAGACAGAAAGACAAAGTGGAAATTTTCAAGAATACATTATCTCCAAAGGATTCGATTCATGCGAAATATTCATCAAAATCTGGTGAAACGATCGTTGGTGATGACGAATGGGGACACCTTCAAATTGATGCTGTTTCTCTTTATCTTCTCATTCTGGCACAAATGACAGCGTCTGGTCTTCGTATCATTTATACGATTGATGAAGTGACTTTTATTCAGAATCTCGTTTATTATATTGAAAATGCTTATATGATTCCTGATTATGGAATTTGGGAACGGGGTGATAAAACAAATCATGGTCTCGTTGAAATGAATGCATCGTCGATTGGAATGGCAAAAGCAGCTCTCGAATCATTAAATGGATTAGATTTATTTGGTGCTCAAGGTGGTTCCCAATCCATCATCTACGTCCTCCAAGATCATATTCAACAATGTGACATTATTTTGAAATCGATGTTACCTCGATGTTCTAATTCGAAAGAAACTGATGCCTCACTTCTCTCAATCATCTCTTTTCCCGCTTTCGCCATTTCTGATAATTCAATTATCGAATTAACAAAAACAACAATTGAAACGAAATTACATGGAACATATGGTTTGAAACGATTTCTTCGAGATGGTTATAAAACACCATTGGAAGATTCGAAAAGACTTTTCTATCTTCAGGATGAATTGAAAAAATTTGAAGATATTGAATGTGAATGGCCATTATTCTATTGTTATCTCTTGTTAGATGCATTGTTCATGCAAGACGATGAGAATATAGAGAAATATTCGGAATTACTTGAACGAGTCTTAATTCAATCGGATGATTCTTATTATTTCGTACCTGAATTATATGCAGTTCCATTGGAAAGTGTTGAAAAAGAACGACAATCTCCTCATTCACAACCACGAATACCAGATGGTCAGAAACCACATATTTGGGCACAATCTCTTTATATTGTTTCAGCTTTATTGAGAGAAGGATATATTTCAACGGGTGAAATGGATCCACTTAATCGGCGACATGCCAGAACGAATCGTCTTCCAAAACAAGATTTGGTTATTCAAATCAGTTTATTAACACAAGACACGTTCCTCAAAGAGAAATTACGACAATATAATATCAACATCCCCGCACTTCATGAAAATTCATTTACTTCTAATTCGGGGAAAAAAATTTCCGTTTTACCTGGTAGTTCAATTTCGAAAGTCTTAAGGAATTTAGGTAAGAATGAAGTGTTAAATTTGAGTGGGAGACCAATAATTCCTTTCAGTTCCGCTTTAGCAACATCAAAAATATTTTTTCTTGGCAACGACATTTTTGTTTTCACACCAGAATTCTTGAGCGAACGCTCATTTTATATGGCATCAGATACTGATTTATTAGTTGATATGTTTACTTCACATTTATCATATTTAAATGCAAATTGGATCAATGTTCCAGGACGACCATTAGTCGTTTTATTGTTGACGAATTCTACGATTTTAGGAAGAAATGGTGAAGTTCATCCTACCGTCATTCAACTCATCAGGAAATTGAAGACAGGATTCATTAACGAATGTCGAGTACAATTGGCAGGATTAGATGGTTTCCTTAACACTTCATGTCTCATTAACATGAAATTTCTACGTCGTTGTTCGTATGAAATGGATGACAATCGGAATGAACGGAAACGAAAGAAAAAATATTCGTTAGAAGAATATTTAGAAATTCTTCGATATTCTTATCATTTATCTTATAATTATTGTATCCGATATGATAGTGATCCCCATCGAAATAATGCAACTTCCACTCCAACAAAAAATCGAAGAAAAAGTACAATTAGCGGAATAATACGAAGATCTCATCTTTTTAATCGATCCATGACATTGGAAGATGGATTACCTGTCACACTTTCCCAACACGTAAATATGAATAATAATCATAATTATGAGAATGTCACGAATGAAGAACTTATTGAAATTTTAGAGAATCATGATTCGAATCTTTACGAACAAGCTGATGTTCTCTATTATTTAACGAATGAATATGGACTTTCTCACGAAGTGAATTTACATGGCAGTTCAACAACTGTCGATCAATTGATCACTTTACTTTATAACAAAGCCACTGCTAATCATAAATGGTGGTTAGTCAGATATTGTGCTGGTTTATTAGACAAAAGAGTTGACGAATTAGTTTTAGCCATCACATCTCTCATCGTTCGTCAAAAACAATTAAGTATCGGTTTAGGAGATGATGAAACGGCAATTACCGAACCAATACCACCAAACGAACTAGATAAAATTCTCAAAATGTGTTATGTGAAAGATGTCGCCATGAGAATGTTAACACAAGAACTCATCTTCTATTTGTCCATGTTCATTTCAACTGAAGAGCAATTGTTTCTTGGAATTGTTCGCTTCCGAATTGGTTTAGTGATTCAATTGATGATCGAAGAACTCCAACGAATATTTAATTGTGATGGTTTAGATATGATTTCTGTACATTTTAATTAATTTTAATTTTATTTTAATTTTATTTATCTCTCAAATTAGAAAGTTATGCAATGGACAATTTATTAAGTTTATCTCCATTTGAATTGAAAACTTTCCTTCGATTAATTTTAAATGGACAAGAATTCGGATATCAGTCACGTTTCAATTTCTTCTTATTTTTTCAATTGTTTCTAATATCATTTTCTATGATAATTAGTTAAACGACCTACAACAAAATCAAATAAAAAAGATTTGGATAATGTTAAGCAAACGATGGAGAATAAGAATAATGAATTGGATATTCTCCGACAAGAATTTATGGTTTCTTATTTATTTTATTTCTTTCAATTTGTCAATTGTATCTTATTTAAAAATATTATAGAATGTTGAGAAACGTTCTTGTATTCAATTACCTTCAAATGAAACGAAATCATCTGGAGAAATAATGAGATTGGGTTTAGAAGAATCGGCAGATCGACAAGGTCAATGGATTCGACGACGGAAATTGGATGGAAGTCTAAATCGAGTTCCTTGTGGTTTCTACGAACAAGTCTGGGAATTACTTCAACGAGTTTTCATTCTTTTATTTTCATTCAAATTAATCTTTTTTTGAAGAGTGGAGGAATTATTATTAAAGGTCATCGGATGACTCGAGAATTGACGAATGAAATGACTAAAAGTGAAATTAAATTTGCTTTAGCCGTTGCTGATATTCTCAATAAAATTCAATCACCAGTTTATCGTCAATTTATTGTGGAAGCATTGACACTTCTCACTCATCTTTTCATTTCATTCGATAAGTTCAAATAATTTTATTTAATTTTCATATTTCATTTCCTTGTCTCTATTGTAGACATGATGATGAACGTTTTTTCGAATTAGATACGATAGTACGTGAAGGTAATCGAATTTTTGTAGCAGAACAATTGAAAGCGTCTGTCGACAAATCGAATCATATATGTTGCGCTAATGACAATTCCGAATTCCATTGTAAAAGTTTAATATTTTTTTAATTTATCAATTAATTAACAGAGAAATCTTTTCAAATGTTTTATATTAGAAATCGAAGGTATGTGTCGACATTTCTGTGACAGTGCACCAAGTGGTCGATATGGAACTATCAGTTTCTTATTGAAAGCTTCTGCCCCATATCTCGGAATAGAAAAAGGAAGTGATTGCAAAATTCAATAGATAAATATCATTATACGAATGCGACATTCTTTAACTATTCTTTTCAATCTTCCTTTCATTTTTTAGAAAGTTTTTTTATTGTCTATGCTTTCATATTCTTCATAACTATTTAACATTATTTATCAATTTCATTTATTAATCGTTAGTTCTATTCTCTAAAATAAAATATTGATCTCCTTATTTGAATCTTATTCATTTTCTTATTAATATTTCGATAAAGTTGAAAGAAAAATGAATTTATTTAATTTCATTCGATTGTATCAATTTAATTGAATGATAATGAAAAGAAAAGTTTATTCTATAAATTTCCTTTAATAATTTTTAGATAAACAAAAATAAACTAAAATAATTAACAACATTTATGTAAATCAGAATATACATATGTACATATATTCATCGATGTTATATCTATGTATGTATGTCTTCTGATTTTATATACTATAATAACTTGAATAAATTTGGTGATGAGATTCTTAAATGAAAAGTGATATTACTTTTCGGAGGAATCTTTCGTTCGGAATTGTTTCATAACTGACATGGATTTAATAAGATTTGTATCGAAATCTCTCCTAGGAGCAATTTGTGACGAACGGGAAAAATCATTCTTTGAAGTTGAACGATTCGGATTTTTCACTTTGTGAATGATAAGTGGTCGAATGGCTTTAGTTGAAAAGTCTTTTGTAAGCGTGGCATATGTCAACCGACTAGAGGTATTGTGTTGTGACATTTTCCTATGAGAATAAATACGATAATTCATATCTTCATTGGTTAGAGGACCTCTTGGAATGAGTTTTCGATTATTCGAATTTATAGTTGACGAATAGATAATCGATGGAGTTAACGATAAAATATTATTCTGAGTATATCTATTCTGATTATTGGTAGTGGTATGGTGATTGTTGAAAAGAATACGTGACTCATTCAACATTGAACATTGAGCACAATTAATTTCTTTCGATTTGTCTAATTGTCGATATCTTAAATGATTATTATATTGGTGAGATGAAGAGGTTGGACGATGATCAAAAGATTGAAAATTCGTCATATCATCAAAAGAGAAGGAGGAATGTCTCCTTAGTTGTACATCAGGTAAGGGTAAGGATTGATTGTTTCCAGCATTTCCACATTCTAATTTCGAATTATCTACTTTTTGACTTTTCTCTATTTGACGATTCATTTGATTGTGATGAACGCACGAAACATTATTGGAGAGAATTATTGCTCCAATATGTTCCAACATGAAAAATAAACCACATAACTTGTCATTCATCATTTCGTCGTTCGTTCCTGGTATGGCAATCTGATAAACGTGACAACTACATGACAATTGTTGCGTGTAAACTATTTGAGCATCATATTCATCCAAACATTTGTCGATATATGTTGTTATATTTTGGGGAACTAATATTAAGTTGACTTGTTCCGTATCACTTTCATTATTTCGTAATGAAATTACTCGACCTAAAGTCAACGAAGTATCATTTTGGTTGCAATGACTACTTTTTCCGATGTTCGGAGAAATCAATGGATCCGTTTCATAACCATAAACATTTCGTGTATTTTGTCTGATATTCTTATTCCCCTCATTATCGTTGTTATCATTATTGTTATTGTTAGTAGTTTTATTGAAAGTAATTGATGCATAATCATTTTCTGATGTATCTTTATTATTATTATCCTCGATTATATTGTTGTTATGTGTGGTACATATAGTTGAATCATGATTATTCTTCATATGTTCATTAATTATGTTCATATTGTTCATTTGAAATCTATTAGGATCATCCTCCACCAACAAATCATCATGTAATTCCGATAAAATCTTTTTTAAATAAATTTGTTTATTTCGTGTGAGTATTGCTCGTAACGTCCTTGTCGCATCTTCAACTTTGTTCTCCTCATTCTCATTCTCATTATCATTATTAAGCTTTTTATCGGTTTCCTCTTCTATTTGGCAATTCTCTTTTCGTCTCTCCTCTAAATATTTATCAGTTCCATCGAACATTTTTGATAAATATTCTTTCTCTTCGAACGAATTATCATCATTTGTCTCAATGAGATTCTGAATAAATTCAGTTTTATGTAGAAAATTATTAATCGATGCTGATTCATTCATTATGAGGAGTGGACAAATATCTTTTCCTATTGTACTTCCGTTATCATCCAATTCTTTCTCAGGTCCATCCATCGAAGTGGAATGTGGTAGATGTGGATCGACAGTCAACATAGTCGAATCACTCAAATCGAATGGCAGATCAGTTTGAGTTTCCTTCATCATTTTACTTTCTTTCTCAATATTTCTCAATTTGTCTCGCTCACAAAACCAACAATTGTCAGAAGAACTTTCCATGTTCGCCAATTTCGGTTCTCGCTGATGACGTCGATGTCGAAAATTTTGGGCCGATAATTCTCGACTAAAGTTCGGCGGAAGAAGATCTAATGGAATTAGTTTTTTAGTTTTCTTCAGATCTCCAGAATTCATATCGAGTTCCTTATTTTGTTGTAAGTTTTGTTGTTGTTGGTGGTGTTGTTGTTGGAAATGAGTTTTTTGTGGATTGTGGATAGATGGTAAATTGTTGACGAGAGAAAGAATATCAGAAATTTTACTTTGATGGAATGCAAGTCGTTGTTGTCCACTTCTTAAACATTCTTCTACAACTAATGGTCGACATTGTCGATGGATATTGATTCCACAACCTCGACATCGGTAACCTTGTTTGATGACACCAGTTAAACGATGATGACAATAAGTACAAAACGCTAATTTGAAATAAGTCGTTTCTTGGAAATCATGTTTAAAGTCATCCGTATATGCTCGACAGTTCCATGCAACAAAATATTTGATAAGTTCCGCTCGACTGATCATGTTGTCTTTGTTGGAATCGATAACGTTGAATGAATCGATGAAAGGGAAATCCTCACGTAATTCATTAAATTCAACTCGCGAGATTATTCCATCACGATCTTTATCATAATGTTCGATGATCGCTGATACAATCAGACGTACATCTGTCGCTATTGTCTCGATGTCCCGTCCTTGATTATTGAATGCAGCAATCGAATCCGCCATATTATCCAAAATAATAGAACGAATTGGTCGATTAACACGCATTCGAGATGTAGCACAACGAGGTTCTCGGGCTAATGACAATTCATAAATCTCTTCCTCCGTATAAATCACTTCAAGTGAAGGGAGGACAGTATTAATGATTCTATCATCTCGTTCAATTGGAAAATTTTGATGATGAATAACATTTAACTTCCAGAAAATCTTCGCCAAATAAGTCATTTTTGGGAAATTGATTAATCGTCTATCGTTATTAAAATAATCAGAAGATGCTGAATTTATGGATATGATATCCTTCAAAATTATCCCGATGATTGGAATGTTACATTGAAATTGATTGTTTGATGGCTGATTAAAATGACGACGATATGCAGCATAATTACCCGATGATGATAATAACTCCGTTAAATACTTCAATTGATTCATATCACTTTCATTCACTTCATTCATCGTCTTGCTCAATCGAGAAATAGCACTATGATTGATACCACCGATCAATGATAAGAGAGTATTATAATTTTTCATTTGTAACAAATGCTCTCCAATATTTATTAATTTCTCTATGACTAATGCTCGTTCTTTCGGTGTTGTACGACATAAGATCATACATTGAATCCATTGAGAGATTCCATTGAATAATTGCACGGAACGTTCCAAATATTTCAGATTTTCCGTCGTTCCTTGTCGCGCATAAATGTTGAATTCATCATAAGGAATTTGTCGAAGGAAACTCCATTCGATATAAGTCATCTGATTAGCCAAAAGAAGTGAATTGATGTTGAGAATGTTCATGATGAACATCACTTGTGGATAATTCGCCAACGAACCATAGAACATATGATTGAACATCGATGACATTTCTTCATTGTTCTCACAATCGAACACATCATCCTTCTTCACATTCATCGTTTCATTCTCTTCTATATCCTCGTTGTCTAAGAATGATAATTTTATTCCTGTTTTCTTCTCATTCGATGTTCGACCATCAGGTGAACATATCGTGTTTCCCGTACTAGTAGATAATTCATGGCTGTTACTTTTTGATGTTGATACTGGTATCATGTTAAAGAATCGATCAATTTCATTCGGAGACTCCATTGTATAATTGCAGGTTCGATGGTTAATTTTCAGGTATGTTAACAGACTGTTTGACACTTTCAAATTGACATATTTCTTAATGAATTGACAGTGCAAAGCCATTTCAGACGTTCTTATTGTTGTGGTATCGTCCAATAACTTCTCTATCCGATCATAATTTACGTAGAGTGAATTGTAAATTAATCGAATAAGTTTAATATCGTTCACGAAATGCTGCGGATATTTATTGAACCAATAGAAAATAAATCGACATACAGCCATTTCGATCATCGGTCGACAACTCCGACAATAATGAGACGAAAACGATTCTTCACATTTAATCAATAGATGAATATTACACATTTCTTGGAAGACTTCACTCTCATCATTTGATTTCAATCGTCGATCACATATCAAATTCAAACGATCAAATATCGAATTTTCTTGAGTTAACTGATTCCTTAATGTTTTCTTCCTGGGTGAATGATGACGGAAAGAATAACATCGATTACATAACGGTTTCTTAATCATGTCAGAAGAGAAACGATTTCCATTCAAATAACTTTCTTTCTCAATTTGGAAATAAATATCGTTAATATTCGATTGAAACTTCCCATAAGCAATCAGATATTCGCCTAATTCAGCTGATTTCATATACCATTTATGTGTGCTAAGGAATATGTCGACATATTCTTTGACGGGCCATCGATCGACTGGTACTGATAAAAATTTATTCGTATCATCAAACGACTGTATGACTAAATGAAGAATTTTTGAAGTTGTTATTGCTCGAATGTTGGTCACGGAGATGGAAGCATATGGATTATCCAAGACGATTCCATCACAATCAATACGATTCATATAATTGTCATGCTTTTGTCTCAATTTTTTGTGTTCCTTCTTATGAAGTACTGCTTTGGCAAATGCAGCAATATTGTTATAATCGTCACGGGGCGATAGTCCATTAATCATTTCTCGTTTTCGCATTTTTCATCAATCTCCTAATAAGATTTTCGTCAAACTCTGTCTTAGAAAGAAATCATAAATAACGTAATATTAAAGGAGGATTAACCTATTTATTGATTCTTTAAAAGAACTATTTAATTTTCAGCTCAAAAGAGATTTATAGGATATAATAGATATGAGCAAATAATTAGAAGAAAATATTGATTGTCGAGATACGTCTAGGTGACAAAGAGAGTCAATAAAATATTATTTTTGCTTACAATTGCATTTCGTGTCGACTCACAGAAATGATAAGATCCATTGAAGAATAGAGATATACATTTAAAAAAATAGAAATTAATATTGGAAAATGAAGTGAAAGAGATTAATATTAATGAATGAATTATATCTACTGGAAAGATATCCTTCTCAGTCAATTCCTTCTTTATGTCATTGTAGAAAATGGCCAAAATCCGATAATTAAAACGAATTGAACCAGGAGGAAAAGAAGAAGAAAAAGGAAAGAGTAATTCTTCCATCTTCTTTCGCAGTTGTATATTATTATTCAACAACTCCTTACGTGCACAGTCCTCTTGTACATCGATTGCACGGACTACCAAATATATACATACAATCACATACATCATCTATATACAAATATAAACATGCATACAAGGACAAGACGACAGAAAAGAGGATATAGAGGTGAATCTTCGAAAGGTGTTCACTTTGTAGAGGAATTCACTCAATTCTTCATTTACGGAGAGGAATTCATTCTCCAATCGGATAACTGTTCATTTCATTACAAGTTTTTAAGATTTCTATTTCGGAGAGGAATTCACTTAATATTAACCTTTAGATTACATTCCATAGAATTTTATTAATTATTATTCTTTATTAGTTGATAAATAAAAATAACCCAAAACACTCTAAGGAAGTGTGTTTCCTGGGATGTCAAATCGACTCGAAGAGAAGAAGTTCAGCACTTGTAGATGCACTACTCCTTCCATCATCGCTGCAAATTTTTCTCTCTTAAATTGAAACTGAAGCTATTTGTCTGTTACTGTTGTGACTTCTATGGATTGCCAGTTTCCATTTCGAACACTGATAAGTCATTACGATGTCTTGATCGAACATATAATAGATCAGTTCGGATGATGCACGGTTGTCATAAGCCTTTCAATAGAGCATTTATGTTCACGATTTGCGAATTGACTCCTTTGCCTCTGGCACAGAGGTATCTGAAAGTAGTTGATTCTGTTCGCAGTTCAACTCTTTCAGTTCCAACGTATACACAATGTGAGAGCTTCTCGTCGCCTCTCCAGTTTTTCTGCCGTTATTACTCGTTAAATTATCCTCTTTCAATGGAAGACGCTTTATCGGTGACATCTAATTTTGATTTGTCTTATCACGTTCCTGAAGCACTCAAGCATTTTATTGTAACGGGCAGGAATTTAATTTCAAATAACTCCTTTAAGGAGTTATCTTTTTTTCTTTTTAATTTACCCCGCGGGGATTTGCTATATATAAAAAAAAATAAATAAATAAAAAAAAAACACCTTATTTCATACCTGTTATTCCCAATATCAAGAAATTTTATTAAGATAACATTTTAATGGGAACGATTATTTGATGGAATATCAATGATGTTAAAAATTATATTATTATCTTAAAAGAGACCATGACAATGTAAGGATGATTAATTTAATATTGTTGTTACATTTCATTGAATTTGGTATAGAATTTGAATCAACTCATAAGTCAGTCGTTCGAATTCTTCATCGTATTTGTTTGCCGTTACTTATGTCATTCTAATTTAAATTGTCAGTTACCATTCTTAAACTAATGCGTACCTCTATACACTTAATACATAAGGGAAACACCTATTTAAAATATTTGGATCTAATTAAGAGTGAATACCTTTCTGATTTTAGAGTGAGTTCCTATCCTAAAATAAGAAATAGAATGAATGAAAACACACGACGAATACTGTTCCGTAACATATAGAGGAAGTGTATCGAAGGATGGAAGCATCTTCAAATAAAAAATGAACATAATTTATGGCTTTCCGAATAAATAACGCGAATTTCCTGTGCACATGCAATCTTAATACCATACAAACGACCATTTTTTAAATTCTTTATTTACGAACATGTTTTGTAATTGTATTCATCCTTATATTATCCTTGTATATTTTATGCTAGTTTATCCTTGATTTGTTCGCTTCCTTCCAATTCTAAAATTGATTTTTTCAAGAGAATAAAATTAGAATGTTATCAGAGAAATTTGTCTGCGAGTCCAGTGTGGATGTTTGTAATGATAATTTCCTCTTTCCATTTCTATTATTATGGTCCATTTTATTATTTGCTCCATCTATCATCTTCTTAATACGTTATTTTCTTCTTTGTTGATGCTTCCTTGTAATAAGTTTTTCTTTTAACAAAAAATTATCGAATCAATTTTTGAAGAATAATGATGTTCCTATCTTTACAGAAAATGAATTAACAGCTAAGATGTTATTTTTAATATTAGCGCACAAATCGATAATTGGAATAACATAAATTAATATAAATTTATTTTTTAATTTTTAATTAATGAATATTGAAATTAAGTAAATGGTAGTAAATGGTAATGTTCAAATTAAAATTTGTATAACTGTTCTATAACTACAAACAAAGCATTTATATCATCGAAAAAATTAATATTAATGAATTATTACATCAATAAGTGTTTGTGCCATAAGAGTTCTAAATATGGAAGCTATGCATGTCATTCGTATCATAAACAGGAATATAAGATAAATAATGACTAAAGTATAGAAGACAAGCTTAATTGATTATGTCTCGTGGCGAATTTTAAAATAATTATATCAAATAAGTAAAGTTCAATTTAATTCGAATAAGAGATTTCCAATATCAGATAAATATTTGAAATGATATCGACAAAAATATAAAGAATAATTATAGCAATTGACTTACATTATACGTTAGTATGTTTAATATCGATTATGCTTAAAGAAAAAAAAGTACAATTTTTTAATTTCGAAATTTTAGTCTTTTCTCTAAAAAATGTGACGGAAATAACGGGGTTATGGGGATTAGTGTATGAATTCGGGTGATTCAGTTGATGAAGTGATGGAAGAGGCGTCGTCATTCATTTTCAGATAATAATCGATTGCTTGTTTAGCACATTGTGCGATGAAGCGAATAAATGGTCTTATATCGCCTTCGTTGGCAATATTCAAATATTTGTAATATTCTAATCGATCTTCCTGTTTAATTGTGACGGGCGGGTACCCAACGCCCATCAATATTAAATTCATGATAATTCGTCCCGTTCTACCATTGCCATCATGAAACGGATGAATATAAACGAATTTATAATGAGCGAGAGCGGCGAATTCGATGGGATGTAACATTTGGACTTGTTCACTATTTAACCAAATGAAGAATTCGTCCAATAAATCTTCTAATTCTGATGATGGTGGTGGTACATGATTCCCTACGTATACTTGTCGTTGTCGAAAATGACCCGCCTCTATCGGATTGACGTAACCAAGAAGATATTGATGAATTTTCAATAATGTCTCTCGTCCAAAATATTGGAATGGTCGATAACTGTTCGATTTACGAACATTCTTTGTAAGAAATGTGATATTTATATATCGAAGAGCGGCATCCAATCCAAGAACTTCTTGTTGTTCGATTAACGAATGATTTCCAATAGCTAATTTTGTTCGTACAATATATTCCGTTTGACTAAGATTCAATTGATTTCCTTCGATAGCATTCGAATGGTAAATAAAATAGAAATATCCATCATTCTTTCTTTTCGTTGACGATTGAATAGAATTTGATGTACGATAAAGTAATTGTAAATAATTATCAATTTTCTCCAATAATTCCTGATCGATCTCTTCCACAATACTCAACAATTCACTTTGTTTCTTTTGAGCGACGAATGCTTGTTTCTTATTGATATGAATGGCTCGATGATACATTTGATTAGCGAGGAGATATTCATTTATCAATTCATATAATTCTCCCAAAGACGTCAATATTTCAATATTTTTTGGTGCCAATTGTTCCGCATGTTCAAGAACTTGTCTAGCTCTTTTGAAATTTCCATTCGTTTTCATTTTGTCTCCAATCGCCAAAACTTTCAATGCTTCTCTCTCTTTCCAATCATTCTCTTTCAAATATTATTTAAAATTATTTTATATAATTAATTATTAACTTTCTTTTGAATCCTTTTCAATAATTATATCATGCTCTATTCGTTCATTATAAATGTTATCAAATTTCCATGGAGGACGATAAATTTTATAAAAAGGATGAATATATCGTCGATCTAAAATAGCATGAGATCCAATATTCTCCAATGCTGTCGTTATTGGAGTAGATAAATATCTCTTCTTTCCAATCGATTGATAAATTGTTGGACTCATCAAAATTATCGATATCAATCCAAAAAGAAATGGGAAGAAATATGGTGGAAATGAAAAGTTTAATTTCGACTTTTCTTCCTCGAACGTTTCATGTTGAAATTTATTGAATTTGTAAAATTTTCTTTCTTCTTCTTCCTTTAATTGCTGTTCTCGTTGATAGATGGTAATGGTAGAATGACGTCGTCTTTTTTTAGTGAAGGATGGATGAAATTGTATATTCTTTTCCTATTTTTTTGAAAACAGAATTATTTTTAAATGGATATTGAAATGAATGTGGAGTTAGATGAGTCAAATCTTTTGGCATCATCTTACGAGAAGATTAATGAAGAAGAATTGAAGAAAGATAAAGAGATTTATCTTCAACAAATGACATTATTATCCACGAAAACTCTTCTCAATTCTCTCAACCGTTTGCCGAAAGAGACAAATTCAGATAATTTAACGATTATTAATCTACCCTTCTCATTGTCGACTACGAAGATTCCAAGAGCGAAACGACTTCCAATGAAGAAAACGGAAACGAAATGGGAAAAGTTTGCAAGAGAGAAAGGTTTGAAGAAAACAAAAAAATCGAAGATGGTTTGGAACGAAGAAAAGAAGGAATGGCTTCCTAGATTTGGAGGTCGATCAGAAAAGAATCAAAATGAAATTTGGATAAAAGAATTGAAAGATAATGAAATGGCATCCGATTCGAATTTTACGGAAGAGAAACGTCTGAAAAAAGAACGAGTTGCCAAAAATGAATTTCAACGATTGAGAAATATTGAAAGGAATTCAAACAAATCTCTTTCCGGTCTCCCTGCACTCGTTACAGATAAGAATGATATCGTTCCAGATTCATCAGCTTTAGTGATGAAGAAACGATTAGACGTGGCCAGACGAAGTGATGCTTCTTTAGGAAAATTCTCGAAAGAAATTTCAAAAAAAGAAGAGAAACTTGTTCATGGAATCCGACCGAAACAAAAACATCTCACCACTTCAATTGACGAAACGCAAGAAAAAAGATTGACGTCGAAAATTGTTAAGAAAGTTTTGGAGAATTCTCAGAATTTAAATATGGAACAAGGAACAAATCAGATGATGGAACGAGAGAATCTGCTCGAAAGTTTCAATCCAAAGAATAAATCAAAGACATTCAAAATGAAAGGAAAAGCAAAATTTGATTTGAAGAAATCGATGAAGAATCGGAAACAGATGAGAAAACAAAAAGGAAGGAAGGGTCAGAAATGAGAAAATTCGTTTCAAACCTTTAAATTTTTCATATTATTCATTTGGTAAAATCTTCAACTTTCAAATGAATGTTCTTATCATTCATATAATCACTAATTGCACAGAACACGTTCAAATAATATTACATCATTTCTTTTTGTTCCTCATAAATTTTTCTTCGAAAATTTATATTTTTTTGCTAATTTCCTTTTTGATATTCAGTAAACGTTGCGAGGTTTAGAGAAGAAGAAACGAAAATTTTTGTTAATTTCGAAGCTCAATATTAAATTTTTTAAAAAATTTCACCTTGTTGTTCTTCGAGTTTTCAGTCAAATTTTAGTTCCGTTTCAATTATTTTGCCTTTCTCATTCAGGTCTCACTCATCGAATTATTTCACTCATGACATAAAAAGTGAACAACGAAAGATTAGGAGTATTTTATTTTTTTTTCAATCTAATTCCACAAAAAGATGGAAGGCTTTATGCTTCTCATGGTTTCTTGTGTGGCGATGTTTATCGGTTCGTACGCAGCTGGTATTATTCCACTCGCCATCACTCTCAGAAAAGTTAAATTTAATTTCATTATGTAATTTATGATAATTCATCAAAAAATTAATATTTTTTCTTTTCAATTAAAAGGATCGAATGAGATATGTGACAGTATTAGGAACAGGATTATTAGTTGGCGCATCGTTAGCCGTCATCATTCCAGAAGGCGTCCATCTTCTTTATGAAGCTGTGGAAACATCGACAACCATCAGTAAAACATCAATGAACAGTTTTATTTCATTTCCGTCTGTTCTGAATGATCCAATCGAGAATAATTTCAGGTAACGGATTGAAAACGATTAATGAAATGGAAATTAAGCAATCAACACATCAAGATCATGATCATCATCATAACGATCCTCATATCTATATCGGACTTTCACTCGTTTTAGGATTCGTTTTCATGTTACTCGTAGACGAATTGGCAAATATTTTATCTTCTCGATCTCCAAATTCCGGTAAGTTTTCTCTTCATTTAAATAAATTTTCATTAGTCTCAGATTTGTCAAAAATCAGTACCACTTTAGGTCTAGTTATCCATTCAGCAGGTTAATATATTTTATGCCATAACAATTTATCTTTCCAAAATTAAACATCGGAAAAAAATTATTTTCATTTCAAAAAATTCGTATTGATTATTATAAAGTACTAAACTAATTTATTTTTATGAATATAGCTGATGGATTGGCATTGGGAGCATCAGCGTTAGCAAAACGAGCGGACGTACAATTTATTGTATTTCTTGCCATCATTCTACATAAAGTTCTTTTTACTTTCTTTCTCTCAAATTAGTTTTACTTTAAATAAATGAATAGGCACCAGCAGCATTCGGACTCGTCGCATATCTCCTCTCCATTTCGTTACGTCGTGAACAAATTCGACGTCATCTTTTAATTTTTTCTTTAGCTGCTCCTGTTGCAGCTATTGTAACTTATTATTCTTTAACCATCTACCAATTCTCACCATCATCACAAATGTCAGTAACAAGTGGATCGTATCGTACAGCAATCGCTATGTTATTCAGTGCTGGAACGTTTCTCTATGTAGCGACTGTACATGTTCTTCCCGAATTGAATCAACAACAACAAACATCGAATTCAACATCGAACACTTTGGATGTAGAAGTACAACTGACAAATAATGACCCACAACAAATCTCCAATGGTTGTCATTCACATCAGAGATTGAGTAAAAGTGAAATTTTCTGTTTTCTAATCGGTATCGCTCTCCCACTTATTCTGTCTTATAATCATAAACACTAAATCGTCATTCAAATAACAAAATTTTCTAATGATGTCTACTGATATTGGATCGATATTCATTTACAGAGACTCCAATATTTCCACCTTCACTTATTTTTTCTTAAATTCTCATTCTTGTTAAACGACGATTAAACTTCCTCTCTTTGTAAAAACTTTAATTTCTGCTCAATTTGTCAGATCAATAATAAATTTCATTCATAATTCTTATTTTCATTCCGGAGATTAAGAATAAATATAACATTATTCAGGAATATTTTATTATTCTAATTTATGTTTTCACATTTCATCATTATTTTCTTCTTCACCTCAATTCGTTCAATAATAGCCACATTCATTCCTTATGAAATCATTATATGAAGAAATTGTAATTTACATCTAATTTCCGTCGTTCTATTTATTAGTAACATCTTTATAAAGAAAAATGAGGGTAAAAGGTTCTTACACAAATTTTCTGGGAGGGTAGGAATTAAGAGGACTGTAGAGAAAGGAGGCAGGAATGGAAGAAACTTTTAAAATTTCCAAACAAGCGAATATGCAATAAATTGTAAAATTAAATTTGTCATTTATAGTGAAGTTTTCGAAGTAATTAGTTGATCTCACTGCTGGTAAATGGGAAATGGGTTATATATGTATATGCTAGTAAAAGAGTGAACTTACATGAACTCAAACATCGAATAATATTATGATTGCTTAGCAACGAATTCTATTATTCTTTTTCCATTTACACACATAGTTTATGTTTATCACGATACATATGTTCAATAGAGATCACTCGTTATACTCTCTACACTCTGGAATATGTAGTTGAAGTATTGGTGTTTATACACTCTATATCAAACTGGTTTCTATTTTATTTTCTCCTCGATAAAATTAGTTTTTTCTTTTCTTTTCAAAATTGCCCTACGATTTTCAACAGAGGAAGATATTCGGCCATTTCAAATCGATAACAACAATTTTGTTTATGGTCCTTCGTCCTCAATTCCTAATTTCATTCGTTCAATGTATATTCCGATAAATACTTCACTTCTCTAATTTCAATTGTGCCACTCCCAATGCTAACAAAAGTTCCTTTCGAGGTTGTCCACGTCACTTCGGAAGAAGAAAATCATCCGGCCTCCGAACTTAACCTCCACGGACCGTTAGTTATTGGATGGCAATCGGAGAAGTTTTGCAGTTATCCCCAAACTTTGATTTTGATGTTGAAGGATCGATGTACTATCAATGGAATTCAAATTCTCAGTCATCAGTATCTGATTTCTAGTAAGATCGAAGTTTTCGTTGGTGATTCAACGACACAAATTGAGACGGCTAAAACTGCACGATATTCTCGATTGGGATATGTAGAATTGTCATCTAATCAACGAACGAATTACGAAGCGAGAGAACTGAAATCGATTCATATGCATTCAACAGGATTCATGATCAAATTAGTTATCCATAAAAACTATTCAAATCGTTACAATGTATACAATCAGGTAGGAGTGGTGGCTATTTCGATTTTAGGCGACTATATGAATTCCACTTTGGCTTCAACCTCCACAATTATCGATGATAATTTCTTAACTAAATCAATTAATTATGAACAGTCAACAGCCGATTTCAATTATGATCTGAACGATTTGGCATTCGATATGTACCAAGATCCAGAAGTCGCAGAAATTATTCGTGCACTCGATCTAAGGAAGAAAGAAGCTGTTTCGAAAGAAAATTATTTTCTTGCAAAAAAAATAAAGAAAGCCATTAATGAATTGCAACAGATTGGGGAAAGATTAAGTCGATATGAAATCGAAAAGAAGAGAGCTATTGAAAAAGAAGATTTCGATAAAGCTCTCATGAAAAAGACGCAGGCAGATCAATATCGTGCACTTACTTATGAACAGTTACAATATCACGATTTAGTTGAATTGCCACATACTCTGATGATGCGTATGAAAAATACTTTAAACAATAACAATGAAACAGAAATGCCAATGAGAACGTCTGGAAATGATGAAATTAGTCTAATAAATTCATATGATAAGCAGTTAGATGATAGTGACGGTTTCTTCGTTACACAACGAGAACATAATAATGTGAGAAGGAAAGTGGATGAGGAGAAAGAGAATTCAAGTGAAGAAAAACAATTACAAAGTTCTAGAAATATTCCAGAGTTAATTTTGAAAACCACACACATTTTTCCATTTCTTTTCTTATTTTTATTCGAAATTTCCAGAGGAACTTTACGATATGAAGATCGCATTATTCCAGCACTATTGAAGAAGGAGAATGGACAACAAAGTATGACAGATTTGAATGAATATGAACAAGAACGTTTAACGAATTATGAAAATGGCAATAATAACAATAATAATGATGATTCATCGATTAACGATAACGAATTATCTGAGAAGGAGATCAGAGAAGCCTCTCCGATGATGGAAATATTTCCTCGTCCTGTCGTTAACATTCCACACCAAAAATCGAATAAACATTAAAATTGATTTTTTTCAATATCTCATTTCTTGTAGATACTACATCTTTATTCCAAACTTCATACGAAACGAGAAGAGTCCATTGAAGCCGTAACAAAGCAAGTAATGGAGTTCGATAAGAACGAAGAAGCAGCAAAGGAGATGTTTCGAGCAACTGGTTTGGTTCTAGCTAAATCGTTAAAAGATAACGTGTACAGCGTTAGCTTTCTATAAGAATATTCTTAATATGGAAAATACTTTTATATATTCTTTTTCCATCAGATTATTGATGGTTCGTTGAAATTGGTGAAATATTTGTACAAAACTTTTTCAAAGAAATTCAAGTTTTTATTTTCTTAATCTAATTACTAATCCCATCTTAGAATCGATAAAAGTGAAAAGATGAACGTAATTGACAAAATTTTCCCATCAGTTTTATATCACTCAGGAAATAATGTTAATTTTCTATTTAAATCAAATTTTTTATTTCTTCTTTTTTTTTAGAATAAAAAGATTAGAAATTGTTCCATGCAATTCATCTCAGATTTCACCGTATTACCAGAAGTCCAAGTTAAATTATATTTTTAAATAATTTCAAATTACATCATTATCTTTAGAGTTTAGGCTATGTACCATCATTATGTACACAACCTATCAAGAGCAACCTTCCGAGCAAGCAAGCGAAAGCGAGAATAGAAATTTTAGAGAACTTAACAAACCTTTTAGGAAATGAAAAAAAGTTTTTTCTTTAGTACAATATCATCGTGTGGAAATTATATTTGATTAATATTGTAGTGGTATGTCAATAGATAATACTATGAAATTATTGTCATCATCTGTAGAAAGTACGACGGGTGATGTTCGAGAACTTTCATCTAAAATGATAATTGATATTTATCGTCGATTCGAGTCACAAAGGAAAGCGATAAAAAAGCATTTACCATCTGATGATGATGCAGCTCGGAAGAATGTCAAATATCGATATATATTCGACGCATTTGACCAAATCGACGGGAAGGTTCCAGCAGATACGACTAGTGTGAAAAGTCTCAGTTTGTATAGTGGTCGCAATACAAACATGCAAACACCAACATCTCGTTCTAAACACCGTCAGAAGAGCATTGGTGAATTATCGGCTGATGGTCAATCGAATAAAGATTTCAATCTTGACAAGTTCCTGTTTGATGAATTCGATGTTGATTTTTTTACACTTTCTCATCAGTACTTGTGTGTTCTGTGGAGAAACCGGTGAAATCTTAAATAGTCAGTCACTAAATCTTCATTATTATGAGGCGTGTCCGTTGATGATGCGATGTGATGAATGTAAACAAATCACAGAAATTACAGCGTTGAGCGAACATCGACGAACAGAATGTGAAAAAAAGAATGAATTTGAAACATGTCGAAATTGTACTTTGAGTATCAAGAAATCGGAGATGTCAAGTCATACGAATTCAAAGAAATGTTTTTTTCTTCTTCTCTCCTAATAAGTTTTTGATTTGAATTGACAGGTGTTCGAATGAAAGATCTAACTAATTCCATGATATGTCCACTATGTCAAAAAGTCTTATCGGAGAAAGGAGAAGAATCTTGGAAGAAACATTTGATGAGTGACAGTAGTGATGCATGTAACCAAAATGCACGTCGACTTCCGTTCTTAAAAAGTTTATTTCAAAAAGATTTTATTGAAATTAATCGAAATTTTTATAACAAAAGAACAAGAGAAAAAACGAAAGTCTTTACAGAAGTCCAAATCTAAATCAAACGGCACCAGCAAAACAGCCCCAACAACAACAACTACTCCAAAATTACGTAATGATAAGCAAAAAAAAAGTGCAAAATGAAAAAGAAAGAACAAAAAATTCTTCTTTAAAAATGAAAATGTGTGATAGAAATAAATGAGAGAGGATCACATTCAGATGAAATACATTGTTTCTTCTACTTTAATATCTTCTTTCACATCTGGAACACAACTCTCGAATTCGGGTTTACTATGAATGGCAACATTCTTATCATCGAGAATCTTTGTTCTTTCTGCTAATAATTTCGCATAAGCTAAAGGTACTGGTAACGAAATACTTCTGGAACATCGCATGTAACAATGAGATAAATCGAGACATAATTCCTCCAGTAATTCATTTGAATAATTCATCTCATTCTCAAGAACGATATAATGTGATGGTTTCGCATTTCGTTCGTTATGAGAATATAAAAAGAATTCGTTTTCTTTTGTTATAGTTTTGTTGATACAAACGCGGAAATGTGATCTTGGAACTGAAGTACTGATAATTTTCGTTTTATGTAACCGATCGCAAATGATATAAGTACATTTGTTCCCGATTCTCAATGAGTTGCAGACACTTTTGATTAAAGCGAATTGTCCTTTTTCAATATTCGTTTCACTCTTCTCCAATATCTTATTTTGAAAAATGAACAATCCAGTGAGATAACCTGAATCCTCCAAATCTTTCAACAGTTTCGTGAAAACTCTTCTCATCTTATCTTTGAAACTTAAATGAGTAGAAATGGGAAATTTTACTACTACCGATTTATATGCTGAATAATTTATATCAGTTGTTAATACGATCGATAATGTCTGTTGTGGTAGAGTACCGAAATGATGATCTTTTGTGATATAAATTCCCATGAACAACAAGGAATAAACTCGAAATCGATTTCGATTGATTCGAGGTACCACATGAGGTATTCCACCAAACTTCGTATTAATTTTCATAAGTAAACTTAAAATTTTTTGAGAATTGTCACTATTGATATTATCTATTCGAATGCATTGATTGACAATATTCTTATATGGGAAACAAATAGTTTTAATTCCTTTGTAGATCTTCGAATTGTTTTGTTGGGCGATGATGAATAAGAATAAAATTCTTCTTTCTTTATTCTGTTCTAAAATTGCTGGGAAAATTTCTTTGAAACTCTCCAAACTCTCATATTCAATGACTTGAGGGAATGGACTTAAAGTCATCCCTAATCGTTTCGCATGATCAATAATGAACATGATGAACTTCTCAATTTTATGGAGACATTCTGTTGTCGCTCGATGTTGAATGAGAACAATGAACCAAGTCTTAATTTCAGCTGATCGATAAAATTCATCAAGACTCATCGTCCATTCTCCATGTAATACAGACAATGTATTATTTCTCGTACGAATTGTAGAATTTTCGGTTAGACATTTCTGCACTTTCAATGGCGATTGATCCACAACAAAAATCGGATTATTAACTATCTGAGATTGTGTATTTGAAACTATTCGTGATGGTTGTGGCGGATGCAAATTAGTCGTACGTATTCTACTCAATTGACCAGGAATTACTTGACAAACTTCGATTGGGAGGAATGTTGGATTTTCCATACAACCCACACGAAAACATGGATAACTACCATTAGTAGTTATGCCATAACGTTTCTGATAATATTCATGCACGGAGACGACAGTTTGATTTTTACGGAAACGTAAACTTTCCGAAGTGACCATAGTAACATCTTTCACTCGATATGTACGTCGAGGGATACCATTTAAGATTTTTCGTATTTTAAGACCTATGAAATTTTTTAACATTTCATAATAATTTTCCGGTTGTAGATCATCCAACATTCGAACGATGGAATTCATTGAGAATACAGCTCGACAACAACGATCATAATTAATGTAATATTGATCGGGTTGAGTGACAACGTGACGGAACATTCCTTCACACGCTGAATTCATCGTATTTCCATTTAAATTTCGAAGAGTTCCCAAATGGCTGAGGTGACGTGGAGCAGGAGTTTCTCTCACGAAATAAATCGATTCATTAAATGTCCATTTTCCTCGTTCCAATGTGCAATATGGTTTCACCAAAACATATTTATGAAGGAACAATTTAATAAGATATTCCGTCAAGGGATCATTCTTCCCTAAATTAATCAAAATCTTCTTCCCGAAACTTATCGAATCATCATGACGAATGAAATTGACATGTGCACCATAAAAGAATACGAAAAATCCATCGCACACCCCAAATATTTTACTTTCCTCCAATATATGATCGATCTTCTTTATAATTTGATTTCTTGGACAAGTCACCGACGAGACAGGGAATGCCTGAATGGATTCACTTGGATAACATTGGACGTAATTCAACGTAATGGTTGTCATGATGAATAATCGCTATGAATAATGGAACTTACTCTCCTCCCAACAAAGAATTTTGATGAATGAAAGAATTAACAAAATGAATGATAAGTTCAAATATTCTCTTTTTCTCCTTTTCTATATTTATAAAAAAAATTTGAAAGAAATATCAGATATATATCTGGTTTTTAAGAAAATCCGCTCTTTGATATACGTGCATGGTCTTTACCAAAGACACCGTTCGATTCATGAAAATATCCAACTACTTTTTATTTCCTTACTCAAATTGCACGTTCCCACCTATTTGACTATTCTGTTTGATATAAATTCTGTAATAATCCGTCCAACAGAAACATTTATACCATTTTTTTTATTGAACTTTGTTTTTTAATATGTTCTATATAACTTAACAATCTAGATTTCTATATTAGTATTTTCTGTTTCATTGAATGATTTGCATTACCATTCCGATTGCACATATTACTATTTAACACGATCTAAATATTATACAAACAATTCGATAGAGGAGACAAAATAATTAGACTACTATAGAATATACTAAATTAGTTTGTCAAATGATATAAAAAATGAGCAAACCAAAATGACTTAAATAAAGAATTGACTGATTGACAAAAATAAAACTCTGAACTATATTTTTCTCATTTAACAAAAAAATATTTACTGAATTTATAATATTATTCAATTAGTAAAATAAGTTAAGAAGATTGTATCATATGAAAACAATCGATTTGAATTATTGCGAACTATTTCCATAGGAGCTGAACATTTGAATTTGTATTAAATTAACTGTTGTTATAACTTCTTTGGATTGTTAAGATGACTAATCATATTACCATGACTACCAATCGATTGTTGAGAAAATAAATTTAGAAGCATGTGGAATTTTCTTAAAAGTCATCTGCCATGTTGCAGAATGAGGCAAGATCTCTATATTTTCCAATCGTCTGACAATGCTAATAATAATAATCACGAAATTGCTGTTTCAACAGAGAAACCGACTTATTCATGGTTCATAAGCACTTCGAATGGTTCTTATAAAATAATTTTATGATTTAGGGATAAAAACAATACGACTGGTACAGATGACTATTTAATGAAAAATATTGAGAATGATGTTGTTATTCGTTTGAAATCAGAAGAGATTGCTCCTTTGTCTATTATCGATTGTAGAGTTATTAATTTCAATTTGAAAAATTTTTTGAAAATATTCATCTCTTCTAATAGAATAGCAGAATATTTATTCTGAAGGATGTCCAACAAATGACAATTGATCATTGTTCAAATTGTATCATTGTTTTGGCTGCTGTTCGAGGAAGTCTATTTATTCGTAATTGTCATAATTGTCAATTTTATGCTGCCACCCAACAACTGAGAACAAGAGACTGTTCAGATAGTCAAATCAATTTACTTTGCACCACCAAACCGATTATCGAATCGAGTAATAACATCAAATTTCAATGTCTCACAATGAATTTCGATGGATATGATGGTTTTTTTCCATTTACTAAAATTACATTTAAAATGAAAATCAGAAATTTTACAGAAGACAGATATTGACCCATTTCATAATCTTTTCAATCAAATTCATAATTTTACACCAGAAGAAGGACAACATTCTTTTGCCACCGAAGTTCTTAATTTTGCATTTATTTCTTTATCGAATTTCCGATGATTTTTCCGATTGATAGGCAGAACGTTTGACTAACAAATGTGATGAGATACCAGACGAATTACAGGCGATTCGGTTTACCAGTACTAATATCAGTCAATTAATTCCTTTTGTTTATCCAGAACCCATTTTCACAAATGTTAATCGTTTTTCTTTTCATTATTTCAATTTTTATTATGTTTCTTTTATTTTAGGGTCTGATAGTTCTCATTTACCACAATGCTCAAGATGCTGATTGCATCGCTTATAAAATCATTTCCCATTATCATTCGATGATCGACGGGAAAGAATTAAATCAATTACAACTACAACAAGTGAAAAGATTGAACGTGGCGCCGACGCATTTGACGGAATGCCAATTAGAATTCTCCAAACAAATTTACAATGGGAAACATATTTTTATGAGTTTCCTTATTGATTGTCCAATCGAACAATCATTTCTTCATAATTTTCTAACTTCATTCAATTTGTCAAGTTTAATTTCATTTTTTAAAACTCTTTTAAATATTTTTTTAAAGATGATCAACTATTTTGGAGTCGAACTGTCGAGGAATATCAATCGATGGCAATTCTAATGGACGTCTTAACGAAACAATAAGAAATGTTCTAATTCTAATCCTGCAACAAATATCTTTGTCTTTTTCATTGACCCTATTTCCAAAATTATCATATGTCTGAAAATTGTTTAAATCACATCATTTGTATATTTTTGTTACGTTGAAATTTAATTAAATTAACAAACAAATAAAAACGAGGAAATGATGAAAAGAATTGGAATCAGTCAATATCATGAATCAAATTCGAAACAATTAACCATGATATGTGACAATTCCTCTTCTATACACTGTAAAGAAATAAAAGAAAAAGATGAAAACGAAAATAATTCTATAGATATTCAGTGTAGCATTATGTTATGCAATAGAGATATTTACGTTAAATGTTGCCTGTCTTTCCAATCCGATGGATTTGCCTTTACACTTATGTCAGGTGAAAAAGTAAATGAGACGTTTCATTTCGCGAATTATATATATATATATATATATATATATATTTGTACAGGCACGATAAAAAAAGAAATAAAATTGCTTAGAAAATATAGAATTTAAAACAATTAAATTGTTGTCATTTCAGCTAATCTGGAAATTGATTCTGCTTGAAACTTTCGTGTAGTAAATGACGCAAAATTGAAAGAGTGTGTGAGAGAGAATTAAGAGAAGGAAATTGAAGAGACGAAAAATGAACAAATTTCTTTAACGGTTAGAAGGATAAGATGATGATAGATTAAAGGAAATGTGGTTTTATGCTAATTCCTTAATTAATCAGCAGTCAAATCGATCCAACAAACTTCCTTTCATTTGAATACAATTATTCAGTGGTATAATATAGGAGAGATGAGACAGAACGGATCTGAGAAATAATATTGAGAGAATCTGTGTAAAAAATTCCAAATATAAAAAATTGATAATATTTGAACCGGAAAAAAACGGGAAAAATTTTTAGATTTTCTATTTCTTTTCTGTAGAATAAGTCGTAACATCACAACCATCTCGACTAATTAATCCTTCAATCAATCAATCAAGTGATCATTGAATAAAGAAAGAAACAAGTTACTGTTGATGATGAAGACGAAGATGTGTCAAAAATCGAAGAGATTAATTGAACAAATGATTAAAAATAATGAAAGACAATGAAATGTTAATAATTTTGAGATTGTCGGACGAGAATCAAATTAAACGATCTACGTCACCAGAATGATCTCGAAGAATTCTTATATATTAAGGTCCTGAGAGAGTTCGATGCGTGTCGAATGTGTAAACGGTTAAATTGTAAATAATTCGCGAATCTTGTTCGTTGAATCGATGCCAATTGAAGAGGAGTCGATGACATTGTCCATCGTATTTGATGTGGTCACCGGAAGAGTAGATGATACAGATGATGATGATAATGAAGAAGAGGAGGAGGAAGAGGAAGAGGAAGAAGAAGAAGAAGAAGATGATGATGATTCCCAAGGAGCATACTCTTTATTCCACATATTAACATGTTCCGATTTTTCTTTAAGACGAATGTAGAGTGTTTTCAATAATTCTAAAAGTTTTAATTTTTCCTTATCAATCGTCCCTTTTTGACATATATCATCTTCAACTTCTCTTTGCATTTGAACATTATTCATATTGATTGTTGATGACGAGACAGATGAATCCATTAAATCAGAATTCATCGATGTGAATGGCATATTTGACCAGAAGTTTTGATCTTGTCCAAATGTCGAAGATGATGTCGTTGATTTGGCAGTAGAGCAGGCAGCAGTTGCAGAAGGAGATACATTGGAAAATGAGGAGAAAGGTGTGGACAGATCAAAATTAGATTGATTAGGGAAAGAAGAACAGAGATCGACATTCGTCCGACCATCACCAAAAATGTCGAGTTGATGGAATTGGTTGTCTTTGTGAAATGGATGTGTTTCATGAGAATTGAACTCATTCGAATATTCATAAGAATCGATAGAATAAGAATTATTCTCCGAATTATCTTCACCATTTCGAAGTTGTAGACAACTGATCACATCGTCGTTCGAATTCATACTGTTACTGAATTCTCTTGAATTATTATTCCCGTTGTTAATTGTGAGAGAACTCATTTCATTTCTAATATTTTCCGTTTCCATAAAACAAGAATTAATTTCATTCAAATATTTCGAGATATGAATGATGGTGTACCATCGGTCATTGAACGTTTTCTTACATTCTAAAGAAAATGAATAATAATGAGCATAAATGAAGGAAATGAAAACAATCATCAAACTTTCAATATAATAATACAATGTTTTCAGATGATTAGCATGACATCGATTTACACTTTCCACATCTATCAAATTCGGTGTTTCCACTACAAGAATCAAATGAAGAATGAATTTTAATTGAAGAACAACTAACTGAGATTGAAGATGAGTAATGCTGATAATAGAGATAATTCACTGAAATCGATTTTCGATTTCAAAATTATTTTACGTACGTCACGCATCTTCTTATGAATTCGACCATAAGTTGGGAATTCTTCGCATATCATATCGAAGACTTTTTTATTGACATTGAAATAATTCCATGAATCATCATCTTTATCATCGATTTCCGATTGTTGATAAGGATTATAATTAATTTGAAGTAGAACAATGAATCCATGGACAGCCTTTTTGATCAAAAGAATTTTATCTTTGTTTGGTAGGGAGGAGAAATCTAAAGAATTCAATTTAAACATTCATCCAAATAAGAGAAAAATAAAAGTTACCTGGTAAAGAGGCGGCGAAACGGACACATAATTTCCCATAACTCGTTAATTTTTCCGCACAAATATCAGCAACCGATGATGTACAATCATTATATTCATAAAAGTTGTTCAATAACTTTTATAGAAAGAATTATAAAAGAAAATTTCAATAAAGACGATTGGAAATAATCGAAGGAAACTTGTTGTTGTCGAAGAAAACTTTGTTGAACTTGATTAATAATATCCTCATATTCTTTCACTAAGTTCTCCTGACCACTTATCATCGAGTGATTGACATATTGTTGTTGCGCTTTGACCATCAGTTTAGAATCAGAAAAATTATAAGGAACTGATAATCTCGGTTGATTCGTACACAGTCGTTTCAATGTTTCTCCTGGCACCTGGTCAATACTTCGTCTCTTCATATTCATATTTGATTGTGATGATGAATATGGTGGTTGAAATAATTGTTGATTCTGCTCCTTATTCTTCATAATATTCAACAATTTCATCGGATCTATTTGAGAGGTTTAAGAAAAAATTTATAAGTACAATTAATGAAAAAAAGAAAAAATGTTTTTCACAAGAATTAGAATATTATAAAAATGAAACATAAAAATTATCTGTAATAGTAATACAGTCTGTCGTATAAAGCAATACATACGTATATGAGATATGATCATTAAAAATATAAAGTAAGAATTACAAATTACAAAATTACAATAAAAACAAAATAATAGAAAATAATGAGACTAACCAACACAGTTGGAATTCTTTGGAGGTAAGAGTTCATTTGAATGAATAGTTGACGACAAGTTGGAATTGGAGAATGAGTTATGTAGAAGGTGATTACTGAGATTGTGGTCATTAGTCTTATTTTGTATCACTTCTTTAGACAATGATGGAAAGGTTGATGTAGATCGTTGATCATAATTCTCTAATTTTCTCATCGGATAATCGAATTGTTGTGGAATATTTCTGTTATTCTCCGATGCCATTAAATTGAGGTTTTGTTGCCGATTCATTATCGGACTTTCCAACATCTCTCCGCCAATCTCATGTATAAATTGATTTGTTTCATTAGTAAGCTTCATGTTGTTGTCGTTAATGTGATTGTTTGAGATGTTGCTCGATTTATATTCTTTCTTTACCAAATTTTTTACTTTTCCTATTTCCTTTTTTTCTTTTTTATTTTCATCGGTCGTCGTTTGACCAACAGACGTTGAAGACGATGATGCGGATAAGCGAAGACCGGAACTTATGGCAGACCAAATACCAGGAACCGGATTACGTTTACTTGCCATTCGTGCAGCTTTATTCCGTCCAACTTCCGTCATATATCGAATAATTTCTTGGGGATCATTCGATCCATTTGCTTGCATTTCCATCACTTGAAATTTGAATAAATTCGATTGTCGTCCAATTCGACTCGCTTTACTTGACATTCCAACACCGATACATCGACGGAATCGGCATGATCGACAAACATTTCTAGTAGAACTACTAATAACACATTGACGATTATTGAGACATTTATATTTAAATTCAGGATTTGGTTCCTTAATACATCGACGGAAGAATCCCTTTTATAAAAATGTTGAAAGAAAAATGAGAAAATAAAAAGAATGAAACTTTACATCCTTCACATGTGATCGAACCGAAATGCATTCCAGATGCTGGTGCTTTACACACCGTACATGGAATCTTCTTGAACACTTCAGTAACACTGGGTGTTCGAATATCAGCTAAAAAATGAGAAAATTCATTATATTGAAAAATGAAGGAAAATAAAAATTAACCATTCAATTTCATACCAACGGTGAGACATTTCTGATATCGACAGAATTGACATAGAGTTCGAGTGAAACGAGTTATCGAACAATTTCCTAATCGATTACATTTATATTTCTCCGCTTCACCATTTGCACTTCTCAAAAAGAATTTCTATAATCAAAATTAATAGAATAATTCTCAATAAAGAAGAAAAGAAACTTTGCACGCTTCACAAGTCACTGCACCACAATGTAATCCACTAGCTGGTTCCGAACATACATTACAAACATTCGCCTTACTCGAAAATAATGGTGGTTTCTCTTGTGGTGATACTTCACTGCCAAGTGGTTGTGGTAATTTGTCTATTGTATGTGGTTGTCTGTCAAACAAGGGAATATTCGTCAAATTCTGTGGATTAACCAATGCAGCTTGTTGAGCAGCTAATGCGATCATAGTATAATTATCCAAATACGGTTGTTGATTTACAGAATTCGATTGTTGTTGAATTTGATTGACGGTGTTGCAGTTATTGTTATTGGTGTTGGTGACAGAATTGTTGTTATTAGTTGAGAGATTCATTAAATTGTTGAATAGTAGATTAGTTGCAGCAGCATTCTCATATAATTGATAGTAAGGATGAGTGATTGTCATGTTATATTGAGAATATGTTTGTGAGATGAGAGCGGATAATGCATCATAATTCGATCGTATATCAGATTCAATCGATTTACTCTCAGTCCCACCTAACAATTGGTGGTTGTTATTTTGAGAATTGGCAGTAGTTGTTTCCGTTCTTTTTGTTTGTGGAGTTGAAGAATATTGGAGGAAATTTGGAGAGCCAATCGATTGTGATGATGTCGAATTATGTTGGAAAAGCTGCCTAGTATTATTGAAATTAATATTTGAAATATTGTTGTTATTGTTGTTGGTTATATGTTGTTGAGAATTTGAAGAATTGAGATTGTTCGTCATAAAAAATTTGGTATTCTGATCTTCGACACCACCACCTGACAAATCCGTCGACAACGTGGAGGAAGAAGATAACGATGATGAAACAGATTCGATTGATGAAACGTCCGATGTTTGGCTTTTCACGTCGTTCCCTTTCGGACTATTCAAGGACGCTGGAATATTCATGAAGAGCATTTTACTTCGCTCATACTAAAGTTTAAATGGTTTCTTCGCAATTTCGTTTTGTTGTTGTTCTCCAAAAATCTACGACAATAAAAAGTAAAGGAAAAAGAAGAAAAATTCATGAGAGAAGAACAATATCATTCTTTCGAGAAGAAAAGTATATTTAAGAAAGAACTTTACCTACACACATATTTTGTATTTAGAACAGTTTGACTCTTCACAAGTCGGAAGTTAAGAGATCGTAAAGAATCATTTCCCATTTCAACTTTTTCCCTAGAATACTGTGGTTATTAAAATCCGTTTGAATTGAAAAGAGTTGAAATATGATTATGTTTAATCTAATTAAGTGTTGTTGGATATTTTTGTTTAAAGTCAAAACTAGAACTATTAGGATAGAGAATTGAACAAGTGGACTTTCCGAAGGATAGACTCAGAACATTACATATCGTTAACCACATGAATGTAACTTTGATCTTCCCTTGTGAAAGATGAAAAGAGGAACATATGGTCAATTGGTCACTACTAGGTAACTGATGAATATCAAATATAATTATATAATTTATTCAACGACAAATGGTTGTCATCAGAATAGAAGATAATGTAAACGTATTAGAAATTTAATTTGAATGAGAAAAGTTTATGATAAAGAAGGATGAAGGTGCTTTGAATTTCTGTTAGAATAGAAAAGTGAAGAAGTGAATTACATCAAACTTTTATCAATCGAACCTTTCAGGAAATTTCTTTCAAATGAATCTTACAAAAATGTGAAGTCTCCCTCTGAAATTGACCCATAATCTTCCCAGTTGCACAGAACGTTAATGATAATAATGAAGGAAAAGGCAAGTTTGTAAATATTTGGATGTTCAATTTAGAAGTTGAACATCGGTGATGAAGGCAATCAAGAGGAATACTATCCTTTATCGAGATCACATGTCATCAGCTACTCTCGCATAAAATTAGCACAAATGATGTTGAGTTCTGTTTTGTACAATCCAGCTATTTAGCTAATAGATTGAGACCATTTAAGTAATGGATCTTTCTCACTTCTTAGCTGCTTGGTCAAGTTTAACGGACAAACGTTTCTGCAACGTTCGCACTATTCTCAGCGGTTGCTCAACAACCATTTTATTAATGAGATGATTAATATCTTTCATTTAAACTTAAGAGCAGTATAAAGAATTCAAATAAATAAAACTTTATTATCATCATCGCCATCAACGGAAATTGTAGCAACAACAAAAACATAAATGGTGATGGACTAAAATTTTTGTTTTAGGAAATAAAAACTTTGATTTTTTTGCTCTTTCCCTTCAACATTTCCCATGTAGTAGAAGAGGTGTTCAAAGTAGACACCGTTTTATTTTCCGCCAATATCTACCAGCTCACTTACTCTTTAAATCATTATAAAGTGAAGAACGATAATGAACATCAGATATTTATGTAAATTAAATTTGAATATATATATGGGGAACAATCATTAAGCATACATCAACTGAACTGATCACATTTCCGTGCTAAATTTCATATCCATCTCCTGCTTTTTGATGAAACAATCTGTTTTTATCTCCCCTTACCTGAACTTGTTACATGGATCGACAACATCTAATCGTCAGACGATCGATATCGCTATCAACCAGAGAAAGTTTACCTTACCGATGAGAGTGAAAGCAGAAGAACTTAAACATCTTAGATAATAATCAGAAGGAGTCCCTCCGAAATGAGAAGATAAATTTGCATTCTTGATTATGAGTCTTCTAATTAGTCTGTCGATTTCAAGTGCTTCGCAAACGTCAATAGAATAAAAAGTGAACATAAATCGGTTCAGTTGAACAGAATGGACATTAGATCCAATAAAGAATCGAATGAGTTACACATAGATAAACCGATGGTCCTAGAATGAAGAAAAACTTGAAAAAAGCTGAGATTTCTTTCATTCTTCGTCGAACATAAAAAAATGTACGACAAGTTATTAATCATAAAATCTACAGAAAATTGAAGGAGAAAACATACGGTTATCGCTACAATGATAAGTAAAACGCGATTAAATGACAGGAAAGTAACGTAGAGATTATTCTGATGACGAATGAGCAGACGACGACAAGGTGATGAATTAGCGATGAATCCCCAACGCCATAATTCATCTGCTAATGACTCCATTTAAAAGAAAGACAGTCTGTAAAATAAGTGGAATCAACTTCTTTTAAATGTTTACCAATTTCCCTCTTAATAAATCAATAGGGATCATTCATCAACCTGTCTCACCGTTTAATAAAAGTTCAGTTGTTATTTAGTAAACGACGTTTACAACCGGAAAAATATTCCAGAAATCTTCTCTCCTTAATCTAATAAAAGTTCGGACGACGTCAATTGACGAGTGGTCAGGAGGACAAGTTTCAAGTTTTCTGAGGCTTGTTGTTATTCGGATATTTAACATTGGTAACTATCGATCAATTTAATGGAACATTTATCTGTACATAGATGTATGTATGGAAATTTGAAGAATTCGACAAAGTGCCACATATCGATAGGTGAATTACATAAAGTCCATTGTTTACAAACGTCGATAGATGGAAGACGAAGAAGTTACAAATATAGAAAATTTATCATTCTGCAATTTGACACTAAACAATTGAGAAACTGATTGGCACTCCATTAGCCTCGGTAACTGCTACTAACGACTCTGAAAAAGAGTTGGTTGTGCCACTAATCTTATCTTGTCATTCCAAACATCACAATCACACGTGCTCCTTTGAGTGAATAGGAAGAGTTTACTCCATTTATTATCAATAATAAATTTATATAAACAACTCGAATGAAACAAGTTGTGAGAAAGACTTTTTGAAAGAAGCAGAAGGTAACTAGAAGTAATGAATTTTTTTGGAACGTATTTAGAAAGGTGATTTTCTTATATAAAAATCCCGTTTTCTCAAATCAGAAAACGAGTCGTTGGGAGGATACACAGGAGAGTTTGAAAATCAAGACAATCTTGAAAATTTACCGTTGAAGAGGAAATTAAATGAATGGTATGAAAGGAAGGTAAGAATCTTGCAAAAATAAAAGCAGATAATATGGTAGAGATGTTTTTATAGTGTCGGACGTATTTGATCCTACAACTGTTTATTCAATCCATTTAATCATGATTTTACTTTCCTCAAAATATGAAAATGTTGAAACGTAACGGCGTCTGTTACTCGTGCAGAATTTAGTTTGTTGTTATTTTACTTGTCGAACGGTTGAAATGGTGATGCGATCGAAATAGATACCTATATATGTGCGTACTCTCTCACTGTGAGTGAGTCACTCATTTCAGACATCTCTCATCTTTGAAACTTTTCCTTCAATTTTTCATTTTTCTTATTAGACAAACTGATGAAGATAAACATAGGTGGAATAGTGAATATGTGTAATAACTGAAATATTTGTAAATGATATGAAAAATAATTAAATTTCAACATTTTTCAACGACTACCAATTAAAGACAACACACTCCTCTTACTATTCATAAAATAATGATGGTTTCTAATAGCACGATATTCAGCAATGTACAGGTTGTCTAATATCTACACTCACTATCCTAACAAGTATCTATCCCAATATCATAATAATCATTTATATTTCATCTTTCAGTTAGATAGAAGAAAGAACTGACAAGCATTAACAAAGTGTCGATGTCGGAGTTCTTAAAAGAAGGAAAAAAAATTGATGAAAAAATCATTAGCTCAATATACTGATCGTGTGGAGAACGTTAATCATTTACACAATTTAACTGGAAGATCATTCCATTTTGCATTAATGACCACAATTGTACCGTCCATCACACGTTCTCTTTATGTCCCAATAACAAATATGATCGGCGTCTTTACAACAAGTTGATGGAAAATTCAAGATAGAAATAGTATTCCCTTCCTTCTTTTTTGAGATCTAACAATCTTCTCACTTTCATGTTACTAATTTTATGTTATCACCATTTGGAAAAATCAGATTCATTTTTTTTTGACTTAATAATGATTATTGATTCGACTCTCGTATGAGTCCCGTATCAATGGAGCTATTAAATGATATTGATGAATCGCCATGTTCAACAAAGAGAGTAACCTAATGATTAATGGAAGTGGAGGAATGTGGGAGAATAAATAATTCGATTGACAAAAACTTAATACTTCTAATAAAATCTTGAAAGAGAGTCAGGTTAATGCATTCTTTTGGTTCATTAATACTGAGACTTATCAAATGAAATCAATGAAACTAATCTAGTTGGAAATTTTGAATTTTGATTAATTTGGTTGAAAATATTCGATTAAGCATTAGCTACCGCTAGATATAACTACTAAAATTTGAGGAAGACTGCTCTTTTGTTTACTTTTATATTGAGAGTCGTTTATTATTCACTTCACACAATTCGACCACTAAAACGAAAAGAGTTCAAAAAAAATTCGTTTTTGATGTTCCTCATATCAATCGACATATCAGCTCACTAACAAGTAGTTGAGAAGGTTCATTTCGGTGATTGATGTTATAACTTCTGTCAATTCACAATCAAAATCACCATTAAACCTCAGGTTCACTGACTGGGATAACGAACTGAATTTGGAAGATGAAGGAGAAACTAAATGTGGAATGTAAATTTGGTGAGAAGCGGAAGAATAGGTTGAATAAAATCAATTTCGAAGAATAATGTTTCTCATTTTATGGGAATTCTATTCTTTAAAAAGTGTTTCAATTCGGTCAATAATCGTAAGGAATTCATCGGAATTCGTACTAATCGGAAGTACTATCCTTTAAGATCAATATTCAATATTTTCATTTGTCTTTCCCATTCTTAAAAAAATAGTTGTCGACAACAATTCGAGTCGCCTGTCTACCATTCGTTGCACTTACCATGATACTTCATCTTATGACACTTGTTATTCACTTCTCGACAACGAACATCCGTTCCTAAATATATCAAGAGAAGTTGGACTTATCCATTTTTCCTAAATCTGGAGACTCCACTATCGTTCAAGTGGAGTTGACTACAAAATAATTCTCCTCTAACTTTTCTTTCTTTCATTTTTCGACGTAATAATCGTTTTTGTTTAATTTCGTAAACAGAGAAATTGACTAACATAAACTAATGTGAATAATGAATGAGATTAGAAACATTTGATTGATTAAAAATTATTATAAATATAACTTCTATTTTCGTTGAAAAGAAGAAACGATTAGAAAAACCGTGTTCGACTTCAACTTTTGAGAGTTTTTGAAAAACTTTCTGAAACTTTCTTTTTCTTTTCTTCTTCAAACAAATATCAATTTCTTTAGTTTTCACATTGATCTTAACGACACATATAATATTGGAGTGTAAGATAAGAGAAAGATAATTTCGACAACAATTATCTTCAATCCAAATCTCATCATATTCTCTTGTGACTATTTATGGTTTGATGAAAAGCACGAAATTAATTAAATTAATTAACTTCTTCCTCAAATTGATTTTTTTTCGATTGATAAATTTTTTCTCCTAATCAAAATTTCTTATTTTTCGCTTCCTTTCATTTCTTACGAAATGCTCCACTTGATTTTTCCCCTTTAATCATCTGTTCAATTTGTTCAATTATTAATCGTAGTAGCTAATTCTTTACCGTGATATAAAGAGTTTTTCTCACAAAGATATATATCTCAAAGAAAGCTAAACAATATCAGTTTAGCAATAAACTTTTTCAATTTTCCTAATACCTAATACTTAATATTAAATTGAAAAAAGACCGTACATGACGAAAAGTGAAACATGGAGTGACCAAAGTTTTTGAGAGAAATGTACTTTGTTGAAAATTTTTTTGGTGCAAAATGACCATGTCCTTAATGTTGTTTGGTTAATTGTTTATGGGTCTGATTAATGTTAAAATAAATTAAAATGTAGAAAGAGGATTTAAGGAAGATTTGTTTTAAGAATGAAGTTCTGTCCTTGGTCAGTAGATATAATAGTTTAATTTACAAACCTTTTTTCTTTGACGGCTTCCAGATTTTCGTTGTAAAGTTTAGGTTTGTATATATATTTTCTTGGGTGTCACTGGTATGTAGATGAGAATTTGAAAAATAGAAAACTTCCTAAATATTCTCGAGGAGTAATTTCGAGAAAATGTTTATTACTACAAGTATTGGTGATATGAAAAATAGTTGAAAATAAGAAATTGATGATTTGGCTGGATTCCAAAAAAAATTTTTTCCTAATTGATTTATTGATAAATTGATTGAGAAAGTTTTGTCGATTTTGTTAAACTATTGATTAGAGTTTTGGTTGTTGGTATTATTGTTTGTTGAATATGTGATCTTCCTAGCATCTTCCAATTTATTGGAATTGTTCGTAATTTGATTTGGAAGATTTCGAATTGAGTAGGTTATAAGAAAATAAAATTTAAATGTGCCTATGGTACTGTTTATTGGGTCGGAAGTTAAACTGTAAACCGATACTATGTGGTTCCATATGTTTGGTAATATGTTATATAATTTGTACAGATATTTGTACAGTATAAGTTACTTTGAATATGGAAAACGTTTCATATATGATATGACATTGTTCTTTTTGAAACTTTTGAAGTATCGAGTTGTTTGTTAAAATGTTGTGATAAATATTCATTGGTTATTATATTTTTGCATTGATGATATTTGAGACAATTGAATTGTCATGAAGTAAAACTTTATCGTTTTGCTTAAACTATCCAAATGTTAGTCATCAGTAGACTTATTCATCCATCAGGTGGTAATCTGAAATGTATTATCATAATCTGTTTGTAAAATAATGAATGGATTTATAAGAAGATTCGTAAATTATGTGAAGAAACGGAACATGAAACTATTTCATTGATAATATAGTAAATTACAACTAGATTCCATGAAAATAATTTTTAAGAATTATCCGGAGATCTTGGAAATACTTAGAGAATGGTGCTGAATAACTTGCCAAATGGAATTGATGCAGAAAATGAGTAATCACTCATTTCAATCTATTTCATCTTTAAGCACAATTTGGTGATGTCTTATAAAAATAATCGATCTTTACATACTTCTACTCCGGGTGTGTCGAAAATGAAACTTTACTATTTAGATAACTCTATTTCATTTTCACACAAGAATGGGAGAATAACTAACTTTTACTAATAGTGCTGATGGACTGCATCAATCTAAAGAATACAAGTGTGGAAGTCGTCGATTTTATGATGGACACGAGAACAGATAGAAAGGATACATTGAAATTTGGAGAGGAAAGGAAAGGAACCCCATGACCGGTTTATGGTAGAATAATCATTATGTTGGTGATGATGAAAATAATAATCATATAACGATATTGAATAATAAGGAGACTGGCGTTGGCCATAACAAGTAAAGTGTATTTATGTTGGAGAAGTTATTGTGAAACTAGTACAATGCAATCCAAATGAGTGAAGACAAGATAAATTAAAAATGATAAGTATGGAAAATGAATTAACTTCGTTCTTGGATATCTGAAATAAAAATCTCATTCACATTCATCACTCCTCATCATAATCACAACCGTTGAAGAAGAGACGTTACAAAATGAAATTCAATTAGTGAATACTTTAACATTTCGCTAAATTTAATTATTAATTCTGAACAACAACATAAGTATATCATTACAAATATAGAATCATAAGTAAAATACTAAGAACTACATAAAATAACTGATTGTTATTGGGATAAAATTTATAGAGTAATATTACTTATGGCATCGGTTATCGTATGGTTCCATTAACTGTAAGAGCTGGTTTTATAAAAGGTTCTTATTGAAAACAAAGGGTTCGTATTATTCAAATTATGGAAGAATCCTTCAATTTTTGAAAACTCTCTCATTTCTCGTTAGAAAACAAATTAAAATTCATCTAAAAATTCGACTTTGCTAATAACATTTTATCAGTTTTCTTAAAAGATTAGATCAATCTGTTCTTCAACTTTATCTCCTTCTCTCATAAACACTAATTAAAATTTCAATAAAATATTCAATTTGTTACATCATTTCTAACACTGTTGCTATTAGTAGATAACGAGAGAATAAGAGAAACCAAAATATTTGACCCCCACATACCGTATTAGGATGTGGATGAATGAACCGAAACTGTTCCGTTCAACATCACATACTGACATATAAGAAAAGGAAGAATTATAGTTGTGTGTAAAAGATTTGGAAAGAGGTTAAATGAAAACATTAAATTAACATGTCGCCCAAGTCGCCATGATATGAAGTGTCCTATAGATTCCATATGGTCCACCAACTCACATAATATGTCAGTTAAATTAACTTTATATTAAATTTGACCTTCAATCAAAGAAATGATCGTTCTCCACTAACTAAGAGTCGTTCGAGATATCTTATTCACGGAGTTACTAAGCACCTCTCTCAAATGAAGACGAAGTAAAGATCCTCATTTCAAAACTTGTATCATAAAACATCATGCCAATTAGTCTTCCATCTAGGCGTCACCGAAGAAAAAATGTTGTGAGTATTTCGTATTCGAACGATGAGCAGATGAATTAATATTTCCTCCATCAATTTTTCACGAAGGCATTAGGGGATAAGGATCATTTCCACAGTGAATACCGTGCGTTGGACAGTAAGCATTCGAGAGGAAGAATGATTTGAAAAACAAAAAAAAAACCACCTTTCTTCCAACATAATGTTTTGCCCACCTCATTTCATTCAGCATTCACTTATTTAACTAGTTAATCATTGTTTTATTGGAGGAAATACTATGACCGATGAAATCATTAGGTGAAACTCATTATATTTATTCATTTTGTTCGAAAGAAAATCCTTTTATCGATTTCTGTGTATATAGTAATGGAACTACTTTCCGCTACTACTCCGTGTCCGGTATTACATCACTTCAATATGTGTATTATGTGCATTTTGTAGACAGAGTGTGCTTCAAATAATTTAGTGCTAATCTGTTTGATTTTCTACTCTTCATCCATCTATCGAAAAATTAAAATTGAATAATAGGAAGGATGGTTAAAAAAAGATGAAAAATGATTTAACACAATATCGGTTTCAATGGCAATCGATTGGGAAGAAATAATAAGAAGTTTTCTCGAAGGAATCAATTGTTAATTATGATCCAATTCAACTATAAGTTTCATTTCAACTACAGCACAATCCTTCTCTTACATACTTGGGGAGTTGGTCTTATCTAAACTTTTAAAACGTTCCGTCTCGCCCATTATGTTTTATCTAAGAAAGTTTATGTTTACTGTATTATTTGGGAAAGATAAAAAAAGTAATTACCATTTGGTGACATTGTAGATAATTTCTGTGAAATTATGAAATAATCATAGAATTCGATTACAACAAGAAAATGGTCCAATAGAACATAAGGAACCACATTGAATTATCATCTACCTGAATATACATTCAATTGTGTGAACGAAGTAAAACTTCCTTACCTATCTAACTAACAATAACAGTCAACATATGAAGCTAACCTAAATGAAATAATTGAGAAAAGTGGGTTGGTCATTGATTATGATCTAATAGTATCATCTCTTTGAATAGAGATTCAAATTACTCGAATGATCATTCATTTATCGGAAATAATATATTGCATTTGTAAAAATTAAAAAATTAAAATGCCAATTAAAATCAATAAAAAAAAGAACGATTGAGTACTTCAATGATTGAAAACTTCATATTATTTTTCTCCGTAGAACTTTAGTCTGTTCATTTTTATGGCCGTGGGTGTCTTGTCCAACGGCTCTTTTGTCCTAAAGTCGCTGTACATATGAGTTGGCTATTCTATTCAATTCAGATTAATCATTCAAGGTGAAATGAATTTCATTCACCGCATCTTGTCCATTAATCATTAGAAAAGACTAAATTTAAATAAACAGTAATAGTTATAATCCGACAAATCGACTTCTTCGTCTACATATGAATCTCAAAACATACGTTCAATTTAGCTTATCAAAATAATTGATCTACTTCAAATCGGAACGAATAGATCAGCCGCTTCCATTTTTTATTAGCTGCGAATAATTATCGTCTAATTATAGTTAATGAAAATGAAATATAAAAAAGCGACTTCCTCTTCTATAATTTAAATTAGGAAATAGGAGGTAGGTAAAATGTGAAAAATCAACACCAACACTCAAATTCCTCCATTTTTTGCTTTGGATGACCTTCGACGATTCGGGCAATCGTTCAGCTTCATTTCGTTTTCACAGACAAATAAATAGGATGAGAATATTGCAAATATACACATGTACATTCGAGTTTATACAAAAAGGACTATATAAACTCAAAGTATAAAATATTCGACTACTTTCGGTTCGTAATATAGCTTTAATGTTGTATAACAATTGTATAATGATACAATTGATTCTTCTACAATTAAATTAAAATTTTGTATCAATTTCATCTGTATACATATGAATGAAGGCAGCCGGTGTGTTAACACCATTTGTATGTACCATCTATATGAACATTCTTGTCTTAGATTTGGATAAGAAATTATACGTAGCCAAACTTATGTATACACGTAGGGAGAATAAGTGGCCGTATGTGTAAATGAGAGTGCTTAAATAAATAAGAATAATGATTATACAATCTTACATGATGCGTCAGGAGAACTATATAGAAATTATGTACATAATACATATTAAAACAACCATTTCAAAATATCCATATGTTCTATTCCATTCTTAATGTCGAGTGTTTTCAACTCCCAATAGATACATTAGTTGAAGAATAACCGGGAGCTCATTCAAATGGTCATTTCACACTGAGAAAATGTTTGACAACGCTTCTCCAAATGTTTCCCTAAAATGTAGATGGGAATAAACAAATTTCCTGTAGAAAAGGATTTTAAAATCAATAATCTACAGGTCGACATCGTATATGTGATTCACCACAATCGTTAATTCCAGAAGTTATGAACGATTGGAATGATGAACATTTTTATGCTTGATCTATTTCATTTTCTATTCTATTCTTCACCTTATCCAATATCATTCATAAATTCTACCATATCCTTATGAGTTCATTAGAAGAATAAAAGACATTGTAAAATTTCCAAAATTTCCCAACTAGTTCATTGATATTTGTAGCTGGATATACATTGAAAATAGGAATAGTTATATGAATTTGCATTTTTTATCCGTAATTCGTGCGAAGCATCCAATTTAATTGCATATATTCATAGAGTAGTATTTGACAAGCAACATCGTTAAATCTTATTGGAATGAATGAAAAAAATGAAGAAGAAAATCCAATGTTTCATTTTGTATTATAGTATAGTACGTTGGGTACTCTATGTATTGGATATTATATGGCTGAAAGGTTCAAATGAAATCTTAAGAAGAAAATTTATCCAATCTACTTTCCTTCTCTTTTGTTAACTTATCCATAATTAAAATCCTTCCTTAAAACTATTTCAAACAATATCACTCCTCAGTATTTCAATAAACACCACAAACACTTGAATGTAATTGGTGCATGCTAATTCAATTGCCCATCTCCATTATTTAGAGCTAAATGAAAGACGACTGTTGACCGGAAAACTTTAACGTCCACTTCCACAAAAGACCGTTCAACAGTATTCATGCAAACATCTATCATAATTCCATCACATTCTTTCTTCTTCAACAATATAATTAGGATAAGACGGATATATTTTTTTTATAATGTTTAATATAAATTTTATTTCATAATCCATATTGTTCTTTTCATAAAATAATTGGAACTGTTTATTGATTAGCATCATTTTTCCCCGAAATAGAAGACCTTTCCGAAAAGAAAGGTAGAAGAAATAGGATGAAATTAAAAACATAAATTCATTTGTCTCAAACCATTTTTTCAATAAAATATAACTGTTAAATGGTCGTTGAAAATTTTTTTACTTTTCTAGGATAGAAATGAATCTATCCTCCAAATTAATGGTCAAGATCTGTCAACGAAATGTCACATTACATCTTTGGAAAGAAATAGCATTTGCCCAAAATGAGTCACCGGTAACCGATTTTCCATATTTGTTATTATTAATATGAAATTTATGTAAAATGTCGAATACTAAATTCGCGATATTCTGTCGTCAAATAATTTCAAATGATCCCAACCAATTAATGGGAAGAAGAAGATCGATATTTTCTACAAAATTGGATGCACATAACATATCGTATCTAGAAATAAAAAATGCATCATCTAACTCAAAACAATTTTGCTCTAATATACAATTAAAAAAAAGAACTACACAAGTCTTAAATTGAAGGAAGTTGCCTTGGATATGTGCTAAAAACTCTCCATCAGCCAAGAGCTGAGTGGTGTTCGGTGTTAAACCTTTTTCCTGTGATATTTCTATTTGGTTTATAATTATTTTCTCTCACGACTCATCTTCATGTAGTTTTCCTCGAACTCATTTTCATGTAGGTAATTCTATATCCTTTTCTATTCAGTTGGAACTTATTGAAAAGAAAGTGAGAAGATCACTACGAATCTTATAATTTCTATATCTTCTAATTATAATGGTAACACGTAAGGTAAAATACATAATTTTTTCATGACGTGAATTCTCTTCTCCGTATAATAAAAATCAATATTTCTCGTTATGTTTAAAATTAATAATTTTTATTGGTAGTTATACCGAATGGAAATATTTTACAGATTCCTTTCTCACGAACATATTCGTGGGTAACTTCTTATAAAACCTTTATGTGTTAGGGTTCTTTTTGAAATTGATATTTCTTCATCTTATTCTTCAACTTCCACACATATCAAAACTTTAATACTATTGAAAAGAAACGCGCTACTGTTTTATTCCACAGTTTTCTGTTAATAATCCTAACGGAAATTAAATAAGAATGACCTACATTTTTCAATGAAAATATTTCTAACTATTACTATTTCAAATTATACTTAATTACCTATTTTGGAATGTCGTTAAAGAAATTCTTTACAAAATTACGTCATACCATATATTTAATGATATTAAAATTCAACTTATGGAATTATCTCTAGTTAAAAATTACATTCATAATTATATCAAGTAATAATTTCTTATACTATTTCTTTTCTCATACAAATATTTAGCAAAGATTCCTGGACGAAGAGATTTTGGGAAACAGGAGGAACATATTGTAAAATGATTAAAAAGCCGCTAATATTACTTTATTTCAACTTAAAAGGCATCATTAATAACAATCTCTTTTTCGTCTTCAAAACTATATTTTCTAATTACTTTGACTTAATTGTATAAAAAACTTAATTTTTTATTAAATTCAAGAATTTTATGTCAAGTTCTTAGAAACTGAAATTGGATAGATTTGGTAATTAATGTAACTTCAGATAAATTCTGTAATACGAGGTGATAAGATTTGTGGTAGAATACCATTATATTGGTGTTTGAAACAAAAAAATGTAAGATGTTATTAATTAAGAAAAAATATTTTAAACAAATATTGATTATATGATCTCTAAATTAACATCGGTTAAATGATATTACATCTCCAACAAAAGTTTGATACGACATATTAAAATATCATTAACTTGTAAATTAACGTTATCACTTTGTTGTCAAAGTTCTTGATATTTAAGGAAATTTGACTAAAATAATTAATAAGAATGATACGAATAAAAATTTATGAAGACGTATAACGTTCTTATTAATGGACATTTAGTTTTCGTATCAATTATGAAAATTCAATTTCCATTTCGATAAATGTTCGTTCTGTCCCATTTTCTAGGAAATTGTAATGGACGAAATAAAATAGAGATTCCGTCAGAATAGAATATTCCAATTATTCCAATCATGAATCTTTAAATTATAGTTTTTCTGATTTCACTATTCGACCTATCACGAAATCTATTTAACGAATAAGTTAATCTTATACACATTATTATGAAAAATGATGTTCATTTTTCGATGATAATAGTATATATGATGATATAGTTTTGTTATATATATATTTATATATATTATGCGTATGACAGATACAATTTATCGTAAAGTGCGAAAGATATCGAAGTAATATGACATTATAAATAAAATTTTTCTTTCTTTGATAATCTGAAGGAAAATGAGCATTAAATGTATTTTAAAATTCTATTTTGGAATATAGAATTCAAGGGGAATTTTGAATTCGCGTTGTTTCAATTATACCTGATATGCATATATATTTTTTATGAGAGGAATAAATGTATAAATCTACAATTAATACCGATTTATTGGTTAATTAGAGGATTCTGCCAGCAAAAGGCAAACCCGAAAAATTTAAAAGGAAAGTAAAACCCATTCACAGGATGAATACATCAATCTAATGGAAATCTTCTTATAATTAAATTGGAACTTTTTTGATTCCCTTTTTTCTTTTCGCAAATTTCTCTACAATTTCACCGCAACTTTACTAATTCACAAAATCGACTTTTTCACATAAGAAACACATAATTTAACGGATTTCATTCATTGCTAATTCGATATTATCGTCATCATACAATATTAATCAATTATTAATACAATTATTTTCAAATTTCAATTATTTAAGTAATTTAAAATTAAACAAAAAATATTTTGATGTGGAAGTTATGTAAATGTCGTCCTATTGTATATCTCTTTTATTATAAAGAAGTTATTGTTTATTCTAAAATGATAAGTAAAAAATGGAAGCTTTAGGTTTTTTGGTATTTAAATGTGTGACTTGACCGATTCTTGATTTATCAACACGTATGTTAGGGTTTATGTTATATAATACGAATTCTAATCTGAATAAATTAGGGTTTTACCCTTTTATAACTTTATTCCAAATTATTTGCGAGCCCTTGGCCTGACAATTTTTTACAATATTTTGTTGGGGTGAATGTCTCGCTAAATTATTGACAAATAGTAAGAGAAGTAAACTAAAATAATTTTTTATGAACTTACAAATTTTGCAACACAAATTATATATCAAAAAAACTTTTAAATTAATCAATTAATAAAATACCAGATGGAAGGGAAGTGGAAATATCTTTGGATACTGAATTGGATTGGTAACTTCGTTTAATGGTAGAAGCCCACCTGTCCACAATTTCTAAATCATTTGGGCACGTTTTTATGAAAATTTCATTATCATATGCATATCCCAAATATTTCCAGACATTTGTTAAATTTTCTGGTATTTGAAAATTGACCAGAGCTTTACCAGCTACTCTAATATGTTGTAGTTTAGGTAATAGTTCGCAATCAACTCGTGTCAATTCATTTCCACATAAAAACCGTCTTCTTGTAGACCGACTAGCATCATCAGCGTCATTCAAAAATTGATTGATTTTTTCTAGTTCATTTACAAGTTTATTTTTTAAATATTCCGATCGACTTCTATCGGATGATCTGATTAAATGAGTAAACCGATAATAAACATCCATCATTGCTTTTGTAGCCAAAGTGCTTGGATAGATATCATTAAGAAATTTCTCATGTTCATCAGTTTCGGTTGATTGAAATGTATAATCGATATAATCATGAATTTCTAATACATCTGTTAGTAGTTGTTCATTGTGAACAAATACGGGCACACGAGCCGCTCTGCAGATATTTCTGAAATTAGCTGGAGGATTTTTTAAATTTATTGCTGTAACAGTAAAATCTTTAAGCAAGCCATTTTCATTATCTGCTTTTAATAAGAGAGCCATAAAAATCTGTTGGCAGAAAGGACAAGCACCATATGATCGATTATCCATTCCTGCTCGAACGAATAAATCTGGTACGTTATCGGAATGATGATTTGTTTCCATTTCTCCTTCTTGTTTATCTCTATTTCTCGACGAAGATTGTAAGCACGACGGGAAAGAAGAAGAAATTATATGGAAAATTGGATTATTATGCGAGTGAGAAGTGTTTGGTTCTAAATTGTCAGTTTGAAACGAATTAGTTGAAAGTTCTTCTTCTTTTGGTGTAATAAGCTGATGTTCTTTATTTTTGTTGTTGACTTGATTAATTTCCGTAACAGTGTTCGTGTCACCAGTTGATTGGTGATCGTTATTATATAATAAGAGATAATTTAAGAAATTATCATCGAACTTTCTCAAATTGTTCCGACTTGTTAAGTTGTTTGACTTGTTTGAAGTTTTTCTTTTATTTTCATTCGATTCTTCACTTGATGAGCAATCGTCGTAGTTCGAACTATGTCCAGAATCAGATGGTTGTTGTTTCGGCTGTTTATCAAAATAAGTGATGAGAGAATAGACAGATATCAATGATTCATCAGATGAAACTGAAGGTTTCTCTTCATTCGACTTATTTCGTTTCTTTCGGCTCTGATCTGAAAGTTTATTCAAATAACTTGACATATAATTATTTGTTTTCTCATCATCACTAAGTTGTTGGTGAGAATGGTGACGTTGGTTTGTCAGCTCGCTAGTTTGTTGATTCAACTGGAGATAGTAACTTGATTTATGCAATATCGTTTCACTAGAAGATGTTAAATTTTAAAATAAAAGGAAATAAATAAATTGATGATATTATCTCATCGAATTGAACGAAGAAAATTCAATATTATAATAGGATTTCAAACAATTCTGCTTTAATCGTCGATGGTTGAGCCTCAAATAAACATATTTAGTCGAAGGTCAAACCAAATGAAACGAAGAGAGTGAAGGGCAAAAGTTTGAGACAAAAGTCTTCAAAACTTTGTTCTTTGAAATTGATGATGAGAAGTGTATACGTGAGATGTTCCCATTGAATACTTCTCATACCTTTCCATCTCCACGTTTCCTTTTCTTCATTTTTGTTTACATCCTAATGTCTAACATCTCTAAAGTGCTCAGAACATTCAACATGAAAATAATCATCGTTTAACTTTTTTCTACAAAATCATTTAATTCATTCAGAATCAATTCAACTAAACTAAAATCAAGTCAGGTAACTTTATAAATTACCTTATTGTACATTATTATTCCAATTTCTCGTTTACGTTAACTTTCCGCTGACTGCACATGATTAATTATTCAAAACCACCATTTGAGAGAATTAATTTAAATTTCTTCCCTCGAATTTACCGTTACAAATAGACGAGCATTTCAGCAAAAAATTTGTATATTATTTCCTAAGAAATGAAACCTATTTACATTTTGAGAAATAAACCGACTGTTATAATTATAAGTGTTAACAGTGTTAACTTAACATTACACAATTATATTACTTACAAAACATAATATTATTTTACAATTATATCATGCAGTACAAGATAACTTCACATTATATAACATGTATTCAAAAAATGATAAACCATTATGATGCAATAATTGATAGGTAATAATAACGGAATCTGATACACATCAATTCCTGATGTTCGGTTGGACGGAGAAAACTGAATTTTGTTTAATTTTAATTTCTTAGAATAACTACATTTTTTATGAAGTTTCATATTGTGATGGTATTATATCAACTATTATTCCATATATCTCCCATTAAAATATTTGAAAACGAAAGTTTGTTATTTAAACAAAGAATCTAATGAATTAAATTTAAATGACATTTTGTGATATTCTCACCATATTCTTAAAATGAGGCATAAATTTTGTTGATGCAGATACATCACTCTTGTCGTTTAAGATTCCCATTTCCCTTTCTTATAGAAAGAATTAAAGTTTATAGTACTTTATAATAAGTTTGAAAGGTTACATTTTCATGGAAATTCGTCATATATATTAATGGTAAATCGTTCATTACAATTGTTTTGAATAATTAAAAAATTGTTAAAAATACCAACTTGTCAGTTAGAGCGAATGAAGATTTATCGCCCACCATTTCTGCCATGTCAGAACGACCAAATTGTCTCTCAGTAATCTTTTGTTTCGATGACTTAATCGGGGAAAGTAGAGAATAAATCTAATAATAATTGGAATGATTAAAAGAATCACGAAAAGAAGTTAATGGAATTGTATTAATAAGGAAAGATATCATACATTATCATACAATATAATATACAAATAACAAAAATTTCTTTGTGACTATCTGATGATCGTCCATCTCCGATATTAAACTGATATATCCATAAGAAAAACATTTATTATATTCATCGGACGTTAATCCAACGCAACATTTCGTCATATCTCCTCTCACACCCATATGGAATGTGACTGGTGATAGATGATAAATAACTGATCATTATATGGGAATGAAAGAGAATTGACACACATATTTATATCTGTTATTAATAATATGTGGACCTTTATAAATTCGAAGTTAAATTAGAAACATTACCCCTTTTTTTCATCCGTTTAATAAATGTTTTCCCAATAAAAACGATCCGATTAAATATTCTAGTTGAATGAACCGGAAAACGGTTTGAGAGCAGTCAACAATTGGGAAATGGTTGAATATGGAAATTCTAGATTTCCAACAATCTCTTAGGGAACTGATCGATAACTGATTAAAAAGAGGTAACGTAGTCATAGAATCGAATTGTATCTTGTTCTTGTAAACTGTTGAACATCAAACAATTACGATAGAAGAGAAAGTTCAATGTTTCTGTGATCTAATGTTGCGAATTGGTAGAGATTAGATAGAAGTCTACAGGGTTCGGATTCTCTTTTTTTCTTTCAAATGAGAACGATATCTTCGTTTGAACTGTATTCTCGAATGAAAACCGTATACGTAGATAACTCCCATCAGTTATAGAACTCGATGAGTAGTGATGAGATGAAAGCTTGAAATTGATGGAGAAGAATGTTGTAATGGATTTGTCAAATGGAAAGTGGGATGGAGACAAAAGTGAAGATGTTATTTAGGATTCTTTGGAATCGACAACATTTTTAATTCAATAACAAATATAATGAACAACATCCTTCCACCAAATAAGAAGAATCAACAGCATTACTTTATTCGAGTGAATTCGACTCATATCAACAGATGGAATATTCGAATTGATGACAAATCTAGTCAGATATAACCGTCTAATTAAATATTGACATCAATTTAAAGTTTAGTCTAGTAACGATCAGGTCGAATGAAGAATTAAGAATTGTACGAGCAAGTGTCAGAGGAAAGAAGGAATGTGGACGAAATGTAGAATAAAGAAAAAGTAATGAAAGGAATTCACATTCTCAATTTGATAACATCAACCATTAACACCACAAAACACAATAACAGTGTTGGTAGTATCCGTAAAAAAAGAGAAAACAAAACTGATATCATCTCATTTGCATAAGCAATTTGAACAACTGTGAAATATGAACTAAATAGTTCGATGAATTTACTCATATTTCTCCTTTCCCATTATAATTCAATTAATTCTTCCCCTGCCTTTCTAACTAACAATTTCATGACGAAAAATGTACCATCTGTGTGGTTTGTGATTCTTTTTCTTTCAATGAGAGAACATTGTGTCTTCTCATATGAAACATCATCAACATTCAAATTAAGTTTATTCTTCAAAAGTTACTAGGAGAAATATCAATTAGATTATCTTTCCTTGTCAATCAACCTGCCGCCATTATCGTTATTCATAGATCCATGGAAGATTAAATTCGTATCATTTAACACCGTCATGAAGGAAAATGAGTGTAACAGTGGGAAAGTTTGGAACAGTATGAAGTGAGATGATAATATATTTCCGTTCAATTTCATTCCATTTCCTTATTTCCTTTTAAAGTTCTTTTATTAAACCGGATATTATCAAGAAAATTATTCTTAATTCAATATCGGATCATCAATCTACTTCCATCATTACATTTGAAATGAAGTGAACTTCATGTGATTAACTTGATCGTTTTAATCGAAATTCAACCACATGAATTGCAATCATATGGAAAATGGAAATAAAAATGGGGAAAAAAGGAAAATAATTTTATTTTGAATGAAATTAATCGATAATCAACTTTCTCAATTAGAAGAACATCCTCCTCCATCGAATTAGATGACTTTCAGTACACATACTCACAAACAGACACATCATTCTTTCAAAGAAGGAGAGTGTTATTAGAAGAGAAAGAGAGTGTGAAAATCAATCGATGTCAAATCAAACATCTATCAAGTTCTAATTTTACATTTGGAATACTCTGTTCAACCACGTTCCGAAGGTGAATGATACTTGTAACCGATTATACGGAATATGTCTTCCTCGCTCTTGATCGGAATAGGTTCATCGAAAATCATTTCTTTACTTTTCTCATCAACACGAAACTTTCGAAGAGTTTTCTCGTTCAAACGATATCCATTATCCAACGCATGTTGACGGAGACGACGATTAAACTCATCACTACCAGTGGCATGAAGAATGGCGCAATAATAATGGTCGATTGGTGTAAATGTCACATCTAAACGTCGGAAGATATTCTCATTCAATTTCTTCTTACGATGTTCTTTCATTTCTGACTTTCGTTCTTTGATCGGATTCCTCTTCGTTTTTTTTACTTCACTATCCATTTCTCCTTTCCCATTATCATTTTTATCAGAATTATTATGGTTTCCTGTTTGATAACGAGATACAAAACGAATAGAAATAATTCCATTAAATTCTCCCATAGAAAGTTTAAGAGAAAACTTTTCTTCGATGATGTTTCATTAGAATTAGACGGTAATTGACAAATCCCCATAAACTTCATCTTTCCACAAGATATCGTCTCGATGATATAATCTACTGAGGACAAACTTTCGATTAAAATCTCCAAATCTTTCGTTTTTCCTGAATTAGTCGAAAAATATTTTGGATGAGTTAACAGTACATCAATATCGCCACTTGATGGACAACCACGTCGATAACTACCAACAATTTCCATGATCAATTCTTTTCCACTAATCTTGTTCTTTAAAAATTCATAATGTTTTTTCATCTCCTCTCTTGGAATAGGTATTTGAATCTCATCGAAATATCTTTAAGGAAAAGACGATCGAATAATAAAAAATTCCTACAATAACTTCAATCCAATTAATTGAGAATGATTCAATAAAGATTCATGTTGTTTCAGTACGGTGATCGTTTTGATGTTCTTTTCGAGAACCAAAGTATGCGCCAACACTGGTCTACAGGAAATCGTTACTCTCACTACAAACTCAACTAACCCAATTCCATTAATTTTACTCATTAATTGAATAGCTTTCATATCCGAATTTTCTTCAATCTAAAACAAAATTACAGCATCAATTTTCCATAGTGTCACAAAAAATTCTTCTTTTAATACTTATTCTTTCAAAGAAAAAACTATTGAAATTCCAACTATTATAACTAATCATCAATATAAACTTCATACAACATTTTTGCAATATCTCTAAATGTATTAGCACATTAAATTAGACAAGTTAATCTTATTTAAAACATATATTTTTTTAATTAAACAATTACAATTATCTTAAACGACAACGTAACTTCTTCCAATTTCTTCAACTTGCCTGTAGTTAATAATTCGTCTATTTTCTTCCCTATCTTCTTTCCAATTCCTTCAATTGTCTTTTGTGCCTCATCACCGTTAATTATTTGCTTCTCCAATCTAGTTACATTCTGAGCAGCTTTTCTATAAATATTTGCCTTATGATGATTTCGAGTAATATTCTTCTCATACACACTCAATTCCATCAACATTGCCGTAATTTTCTCATTGTTCGTCCTTTCACCATCCTCCTTTTTTTGGTTTACCGTAAAATTATCCGGTTTCTTAATTCTTCCCATGAATGTTGCGTAATGAATAAGCTATTATTTTACTTCAACTAAAAATAGTGGCTTTACCATATTATTAGATGTGGTGATAGTGGAACAATAAAGAATGGATGCAAAAGAAATTCATATTAAATGTAAGTTAAAATCCAAATTATAAAAGACAATGGAATTTTTGATTTACAAATTTATTGAATAATGTAGGATTTCCTCCAATTGTTTGTGTAATACCGCTTTTGTAAGTATGGAGTAACATTCAGTTAGTTTCGTATATATTTCCTTCTCCTGATTGGGACAATAGTTGATAATTCTCATAAAAATGATCTTCAATCTATCTTCTGCCACATTCTTTTTCAAACCAAGTTCTACGTAACAACAATTGTTAATTATATTGTGATGCTATTAAGTTAACCTTTGATTTCTGGTGTTTCTAATAGCTGATTAATATACAATTGAATGTTGAAACTAAAAGAGAGAGAGAGAAAGATACTTTGAAATAGAATGTTCACAAATGGAAATTTACTTGTTTTTTATCTCATCCGATACGAAGTCGTTGATAATCGAATAGAGTCGTTTGGGACTGGTACCATTAGGATCGTTTGCAGGAAAGAATTCGTTATTAACACAAGAGAAAACAACGAGACTAAAAAGAATATGGAAAAGGAATTTGAAAAGGAGAAAGAACTTTTTCTTAACGAATTTCATATATTCATTATTTGTTGCTGTCAAATCTTGATAAGAATCATTACTAATGACAACGGCGGAATGACGCAAAGCGATATCGAGAATCATACGATCATCATAAGGATGAATGAATTGACCGTTGACAATTTTATTTTTTGTTAGACAAAACGACTGATGAAGTAACGACTCAATCGCTTCAATAATCTTCTTATTTTTCTCGTTCGATTCTTTCAGTGACTTAATTCGATGTTCTGGATAAACAGCAATGATTCGATCACATCCAAGTCCAATAAAAAATTTAACGCAAGATAACAACAATTGGATATGTTCTACTCCATTGTGATATCGTGCTACATTCTGTCCATCAATGACAACTGGTCGCTTGCAAGAGAACTTGGTGATATTTAAATATTTTTCCAATTTCTTTTTCGTCGTTTTCGGTAAACTTTTCTGAGCGTTTTTCAATTTAACAGTCGTCCTCGAACGTTCTGGTGGACGACGTTCTTCTAACGATTTGGCATTATTCGAAATGATTTTAGAAAATGGAACATCTTTCAATTTCTTTTTAAATTGTTGAATTTTTTCTTTGTTTTCTTTCTCTTTTCTCGCTTTAAGTCGAATACTCATCGTTCCACTATTCTTTGCTTCTCTCTCAATAGTTGTTTGAAATGTGGACAAACTCAATTGGAGAAGATCCCTTTGAACATTTTCAATGCAAGAGTTGAGAAATAAATAATCTGAAAAAATCTCCAAATGACTTTCAATATATTTCTGACCGATGGCAAATAACCAATTGACGAGATAATCATTCGTATTCTCCCCAATGAACGAACATTTTTTATCGTTATCATATCCTTCTAATATACGTTCATAATGCAAATAAGAACATACCAACAATTTGACTAGAGTCCAAATGTTCATATGTTCCGGATCGATTTGAAGATGATTCTTCGAATAAAGTGATGGATGGGGAATGTCCATCTGTTCTTCCTGAAGATTAAAAATGTCAAAATTCTTCTTTTTCATTTGGAAGGTTAAATGTAATAATTCTGAAAGTAATGTCGCTTTCGTCAACAGACATAAGTTATGTATTTGATAATAAGACAAAATGTTTATATCTAAATGCTCATCTTCAAATTGTTCACGTTTAACAATTATCGATTTCGTTTTCTCTTCGATCGTGTAATCGAATCGACGGAAGAAATAATAGAGAAGATAATTCAAATTATCATGTAATTGCCGCAATTGTTCTTGATGACGATATTGATTTTTATTTCGCTTCTTAACAGAAATTTGATATAGAATTTCTTGATCGATTGAAATCGCTTCAAAATGAGACAAAGATCGAACAAATTCCAAACAACTCTTTCTCTTTGCTTGATCGATTCCATAGAGGAGGAATACTGATGTTGCTATTTGATCAGATTTCTGGAGTTTCTGATGAATCGGTTTCTGACAATTTTGTTTGTGAGAATAAAATTTAAGAGAAATATCCATTTTTTGTTTTTGGATAAATGTCCATTCGTTCAGTTGCTCTATTTCAATTTTTCTCTTACATTTCCATTCATTCAACTCATCCATCTCCAAAAACATATTAGCAAATGATAATTGTTTAGTACCTTTTCTTATCTCATCATCTATTAACAAACGACCTATAACCGAATAATGAAATGCAATGAATTCGTGGAAAACGCCCGTACAAACGAGAGACAGAAGTTTGTTAGGAATTTCGACTAATTCACAAACATCATCACCATCTCCATTCAACAATGTCTCGATGGCATCGATATATTTCTGGAAAAAAAAAATAGAATTCTTTTCAAATATTTCGTTTGGATTTTAAAAGAAACTTTTGCCTTTTCGATTGCAGTAGAAGTGGAACTTCTTAGAATAATTTTTGTCAAATTGGAACTATTTTCCATTCCTGTCGATATGTTTTATTCAAATTTTGATTTTTATTTTCTCAACAAATTCTCGAACTTGATTTATCTTCAATTTTCATTTCTACATCAAATATTCGTTGGAAACGCTCTCTCAAATCTTTTATCATTTCCACTAATTTTCTTGACTTCTTCCAAATCGTTCCACTCTGATTTGGATGATCAACCTCACCATCTATTTCCTTCATCAATGTTCGATTACTATTAATTGGATTCGACTGATTATCCGTACGGTGAACGAGAGTGATCATATCCCAAATAAAGAATAATGCACAAAGAAGAAAATCTAATAAATTTGCGTTTTATACAGGAGGAGAAATAGAGAGTTGAAAAATGAAACAAGAATCTTCTCTCGAATTTTCAACACTCATTTCATGTATAACTAGTGGAATTTGTATAAAACGAATACAATATTTCTATTTCAATTCAATTTCAATGAAATATTTCAAAAATAGATGCAGTCGTGGAAAGTTATAAACACACATCATCATTGTCATATAAATAAACATTTTACTTTATTCCACCTCCCTTTTCCTCGTTATTTACGAATGAAAACTACGAATGTGTAACGACTAGATAAACGATGAATGATCATATTCTTCTTTCCTCTTATGAATGACCCGCCTTAAGAAGTCGTGTACTAGCAAGGAACAATTAATTAAGTAAACATAAGAGAAAAGAAAAAATACAAAAAAAAGAGATTGTTTAGAATTTTTTATTTTAAAAATTTAGTTTCGCTAATTGTCCAAATTTTTTTCAAACTGTATTTTTATATGAAAATTATTAGATATTTAAACCCATTAAAAATAAATTAGACGAGAAATATTTTATAGGGAAAATTGAAGGTAAACCCATTTATATTTATCATTATTTCATCTTCCAAAAAAAACAGCAAAAACATGAGATTTTCTGTTATCGGTTCTAATTCAGTTATAATAAGAGGAAATTACAAGTTGAAGGAACAAAGAAAAGAAAATATCAGAAATATTTTGGATGAAAATTCAAAAAATATATAACTAGCATAAAGGAAATCAATGTAATTTTTCCATATTTCAAAAGATGGAACTTGAAATAAAGAGGAAATGTTGAGAAAGAGAATTTTCAGGATTTTGAATTTGGAAGAATTCGTTCTTTTTAAAACAGGTAATATATTTTTGCTTTTGGTGATTGAATAGATGTAATATTTTTGGTTTATGAAGGAATTGGAAAAAGAATATTTTTCTCCACGAAAATTCAAAGGAAACTCTCATTCAATTCAATATTCGCCAATGATCAATTCGTCTCCAGAGAATCATAAAGAAAAAGAAGGAGGAGAATGATTCATCATAAAATACAAAATTATCTCTACAAATTGCACTTCATTTTAATGGAAAAACATAAATCTTCACCGGAATTATACCAATTTTAGGAGAGATCGAACACTAGATCATAAAGAACATGAAGTGGAATTTTAAAAAAAAATTATTTACCTAAATTTGGACGTTGTGAAATGAGATGTGATTGAGAGTGCACATCAGGTACACGAATTAAGAAGTTGAAGGATTTAAAACAATAAATTTTCTAAATTCTTTTCGAAATTCGCATTGAAAATATTAATGTTCGTATTGGAATTATGTTTGGTCGGATGAGTAACACCGGAATTGGAAGATGAGGTAATGCCGCCCATGTCTTCGTGTATATGATAATTTGATGGAATCGGTTGAATATCTGACATTTTCTCAGATGAATTTGAAGAGTTAAGATGATTGCCTAAAATTTTTGAATTTGAAAATTTTCCTCCATTATCATTGAGATATTTATTTTTATTATTGTTGTTATTTAAATGGTGATGATGATGATGATGGCGATGATGAGGATTATTCATATCATTCTGACGATTATGTTGATGTTTTCTTTTCGCATCATTTCGATCATGAGAATTTTTCCGTTTCAATCTTTTTTCCGGTACTAATTCGAAGCAATTGGTTTGGAGACTTTGTAACATCGTTCCCAATGACTTCATATGTTTCTCTCCGATATTCGTGAATATCGTCTCTTCTAATGCTTCTTTAGCTGATAATCGTTTATCCGGATCAATCGTCAAACATTTCTTAATGAAGCTTAAAATTTCTTTATTCTCGAAACGTTTCTTCCAGTCAATGAAATTAGGCAATCTCTCATCTTTCCATTGAGTATTTAACTTCTTATAATTTGGCATCTGGTCAATTTTCGGCCAATTGTCTTTCTTTATCTTCTCACACGAATGATGAATATGTTTCAATTGTTCGATGATTGATGATCCTCTCATTATGGCACTACCATGCCACATTTCAGCCCCGATACAACCAACACCCCACATATCTATCTTATCCGTATATTTCATACATCCGTAAAGTAATTCAGGAGGTCGATACCACAAAGTGACGACACCATTCGTCAACGTTTCGACATTTTTCACAATTCTTGCTAATCCGAAATCAGCCAGTAGAAGTCTCCCATTGGATTTGATGAGAATATTTGCCGTTTTCAGATCACGATGATAAATATGATTGAAATGAATATATTCCAATGCTATCATCATTATTATCGACATTACGGAAATAAGGAAAAAAAATCAAACCGATTAAAAGTTGTTTTAAAATTGCCAATTTCATGACTACGGTAAATTTTGATTTGAACTGATTAATGAGACCAGCGAGATCATGATCAGCTAGATCCATAATGAGATAGAACTCAATCGAATCCTTTTCTGGAAAAAAAGAAGAAATTGTCGATAAAAGGAAAAATATATAACTAACCGATACTAAAGCAGAACTCTCTCAATGAAACTAAATTATCATGACGACAAGATTTGAGAATTTTTATCTCTCTCAAAGTCGTTCGTGGAAACTAAAAAGAAAATGATAAAAATATAAATTTATGAAAAGGAAATAGAGAATATCAACTCCATCTTGTTCCGATTTCATTAAGATCTTTTTAATTGCAACTTTCTCTTTTGATGGCACATGAATTCCATTCATCACTTGACTAAAAAATTGAGATATGGAAAAGAGTGATGGAAAAAGTAGAAACGAACCCATAAGTGCCCGAACCGATAACACTTCCCACAATATATCGATCATGGAAATTGATGAGTGGTTCTCTTGTTTCAGGTATCACTCTCGTACTCGGAGTCTCTTCCATCACTTTCAATCGTTCTTGAATTAGCCGACGGAGTTCGTTCTCTGGCGGTTTATTCGTTGTTAATCTGATTTGTTTACTCTTGAGATGAGTAACAATATTTTCTATCTCTGTTGTTTTCTTTCCAGTATATGGATAAATAGAATTGAAATCTTTCTCATTCTTTACCACTTTATTCGCCATGTTGTGACCCGCATTCTTACGAGATGAAACATTTAAATGAATTCTCGATTTCATTGTTGAACTGTCATTGCCCGGAATGTTCGTTGTCGATTGTGAATAAGGGACACCATTAATCTTTTTCTGTGATCGATTGCTGACGGAAGAGGTCATTGTCTGACGAACACGAAGATGTTTTCGAGAATCCTGTCCAACAGTTGTACCCGAACTAGAAATGAGTTGAGAGGAGACGGACGGCTTTATCTGATTCGGGTTGTTCATTCGCATAACGACTGCTTTATCCAAAATCTTCTCCTTATCCTCCTTTATATTTTCCCTTCCTTCTTTTTATTTTCAAATTCGAAAGATTCTTATGAAGATCACTCCTATTCAAAAGATGAATCAGATCGATATCTGCCTCTTCATAAGATTATTAAAAAATAAAATGAAAAACGGAACAATATTATTGTAATGTTTTCTTTCAATACAATCGATTTCTTCTTACATAATACCTTATCTTCAACTATTTTCCTTATTGAATTGAAAAGAGTATTATTCAGATCACACCGTGTACTTATTGACGAAAAGAAATGACAATAATTTCCCAATGCAAATTATCTGTCATTCATATCTGTCCGTTATTAAACAACTATTCAACTATTTATTTATATATAAAATAAATACATTCTCACTACCTATATTGAACTATATCATACTTTCATTTCAAGCTTTAATAAAATGTAAGCCTCACAATTTCCATACGCTGCAACACGCTTGAAAATGACAATTTGACGAATATCAATGAATTTATTAATTTAATTCATTATCATCACAAACATTAAATAACTGTTGAAATATAATTTATATTTTTAAAATTAAAATTAAAATAAACTAACAAATAAGAACAAATTGTTTATAATTCGAAGAATGTTATACATCACGTTATACATATATTTCAAGTGACTTCTTCCTTTCTCTATTCGGTCTCATGTGATCGATATATCAATTAATTAATGAGAAAATGAAGAACATGTGTTTATAAAAAAACGTTTATGGAGCATAAAATTTAAATTTCCAAATATATATTGTTCATTTGATGTCATGTATGAAAATTAGTTGAATTGTAGAAATATTTTTCAATTTAAAATTAAAAGAAAATTTTATGGAATTTAAATGAAGTGATTTCCTATTTCGATGAATTTGAAAAATGGTTTGAGTATAATGAGTTGGAATGTGAATAGTTGGAGATCGATGGAGAATGATCAAGAACTATTTGGTAGAAATGGTTATGACATAATTCTTTTACAAGAAACAAAATTATCTAAATCGACTTTGCATTCTGATTTGGTTACAAGAAAAAATTATTTATCGTCTTTCAACTGTTCGGAGAGGAAGAAAGGATATTCAGGAACTGCATTATTCTCTCATGAAAGACTCGTTCCCATCAGCATTCAAACAAATTTCTTAACTGAACATTTTGAAGAAAGAATACGTGAATATTATAAAGATAAATGTGAAAATGTTGAATTGTTGATATGTGAGATCAAAGAACAATTGTTGTCAGAAGGGAGATTTATTGCTGGAAAATATCTTATGGATAAAAAAAGAAAAGAACACGAAAAAATCATTGAAAAAGATATTTTTGAATTATATTCAAATCGATTTCCACGTTCACCATCTCCAACGGATGAAAATTATGAGAGAACATTCGAATGTCTTCATGTTATCAATGTATATTGTCCGATGTATTCGGCCGAAGATAATGACGAATCGAACAAATATGTTCGAATAGACAAGAATTGTGGAAAAGATGAATTTATCACAAGAATATCGAATGATCGATTAAATTATAAAACTTTATTCTTTTTTGCACTGCAATGCTATTTAGAAGAATTGATCAAACAACAACAATTCTTCATTATTTGTGGTGATTTCAATATCTCACGACGATATAATGATAGTGCGAAATTTTCCATTTTTAATGAAGTTATTTCTTCTTATTTATATATTTTATTATTATTATTATCTTTAAATTTATTAAATTAATTATTAAAACTGAATTTATAGAATGAAATGAAATTCGATCGATTTCAAAATTGGATAAATCGACTCGTTTTTGAAGATTATTCAAATGATTCTTTTCACGATGAAACGATTTTATCGCAGAATAAAATAGAAAATATTTTAATTGACACTTTTCGTCATCTCCATCCGAAGAAGAAAGATGTTTATACTTGTTGGAATCAGAAAACGAGAGCATATGAAACGAATTATGGTTCACGAATTGATTATATTTTCTGTAGTCGATCATTGGAAGAATATGTGATTCAATCAGAAATTTTAAGTGATCATTCAGGTAGTGATCATGTGCCGGTGATGGCAACTTTTAATATTAAATTGCGTTCATCAAATACTATTCCATCTGGAATGAGAAGACGTTTATTGGAACAACAAAAGATTTCCACTTTATTTAACGTCTTACCGAAAAATGATTCAAAAAAGGAACAACAAATTGGGGAAACTTCGAAAAGGAAAGTTCGCGATGACGTTATTGATGTGACTGCACCAAAATGTTGGAAACATAAAGAACATTGTCTTGAGCGAACAGTAATTAAACAAAATTCTCAAAATATAAACAGGAAATTTTATGTTTGTCGAAAACCGGAAGGAAGACCTGATGATATAAAAGCCAAATGTAATTTTTTCATGTGGAAAGATGAATGGATAAGACGGAGAAATAAAACGATAAAGAAAAAAGTTTAATAGAAGAAATTGATGAAATGTGATGATAATTAAAAATAAGAAGATTTCTCTTCCACATTCAAATCAATTGGTGGAATGTCATTGTTTAATTCTCTCACTCGAAGTTGAAGTGTCTTCTCATCTTCGTCATTATTCAATTTGAGAGGAAGATGAAGTAAATTATCTTCATTGTCATGTTCATTAAAATCGTTCGGATCGATCGTATAACAATCGATAATTTCATTAGAATTCGGTGATTTCGATATGGAAGAAGCATCTTCATCATAAACATCAAATTCTGATTCTCGTTCTTCATAAACTTCATTTTCGTGTAATTGACGGAAATTTGGAACCCATGCTGCCCAATTTTGAAAGATGGCAGCACTTCTAACAATAATACAATTCAAATGAGTTGTCACTAATTCATGATATTTGGGATGCCAATCAATATCTGTTATTTGATCGTTTTTATGTTTGGGAATTTCTTGAATACACGATCCATCCATCGATGACCATATTCGATATTGTTGTTGTTTCATTGAAGTAGTAGCAACCATACTTCCATCGAAATTTAATGATGATCGTTTCATTTGTAATTTGTCGATATTATCTTGGAAAAGTTGAAGTGGTTCAATTGTGTCATTTCGATTATCTGAAAGAATAGCAGATAATTGATAGAGAAGAAGATATCGATCACTGACATTAATTAGAATATATTCATCATCTGGTTCATCATGAGATCGACAAACAATTTGTTTTATAGCTAAATTGGAAGTGGAGGACATGTTGTTATTGGTGGATGAAGTGGGAGTGGATGATTGAGATGAAACTCGAAAATGTTTAAGATATTTTAGAGATTCCTTCCCATTTAATCTCGAAACAACTTTTCTTGCTAATCGATTATTGATGGAAAAAACTGAGATCTTTCCACGTTGATTTCCACTAAGAACATATTGTCCATTTGATGTAAAATTGGAAATCGTATCATTCTCTTCAATTCCATGATGTTCATGTCGAGGAAGTGGACGACATGATTTCATCAATTCATTGCCATGTGAATTGAGATGGAGGTAAGTTGAAGGAAATTTACAGAAATTAAATAAAAATAAATATTCGATGGATGGATGACAGATAATTGAAGTGATCTCTTCTTTCAAATGAAATCGATAAATTGCAGTTGAATCAACTAAACGGAAAATACAGATGTCCGTTGCCGTACAACAAGAAATGAGATGTCCATTCTGATTCCAACTTATAGAATATATCGGTGCTCGAAATATACGACGATCCCAAACAACATTTTCACGATTATAATCAAAAATTAACAATCTTCCGTCTTGACCACCCACAGCTAACAAAGTTCCAAAATAATTGAATTTGAATGAACTTATGATGAAAGTACATTCGAAAACACATTTAATCTCTTCAGGTAGATTAGCATCATAATAATTATTATTTTTAGTGTGGCTGTTATTCATATTCTGATTTTTTCTCTTCTACACAAAGACAAACGAAACAAACCACACGATTACAGGAGTTTACGAAAAACAAGTAAGATTTGTATTGGTATTTCCCAAATTTTATTTGGATAGAACTCTTTTTAAAATTATTTTTCAAAACTTCACTTTATTAACGTAGAAAAATAGAGAAAACATGAGTTTAGAAGGTAAGCTTAGTTGTTGCTTGACAATTATCAAAATAATTTTAATACACAATTTAAACAATTTTTAATTTTGAACATTTTCTCTTCGTTTTCATTATCATAGCTTTTATTATATTTTCCGCTAAATTATTATTTTTAAGATTTTGAGGATATTTGATATAGTTTAACAATTTGTAAACTGTAAAAAAATTGAAAAAATAAAACGAAAATAAGTATCTGATATTTGTCTCATTCATTTATTGGTTTTTGCTCTTGAGCAAAGACATTAAATATTTGTTCGAGTGTAGTTTGGTTTACGTAAAAATCTTTAATATTTAATCGATCTTTATTTTCGCTCATGTAATCGAACATCTCCGCCATTGACGATAACGATATGTCAATTGTTTTGATTTGATATTGTCCGATTTTATCGCATCGATTTAGACATATGACATTTGCACTTCCGAATTTCGCATTAAGATTTTCTTCTAAAATACTTAAATTTTCACCATCAGCTACTTTGACGGATATAGTAACTCCTTCACCATAAATACTTTTAAGATTTTGAATCGAATTAAGACATCTGATAAATGAAATATTAATTTTTTTTAAGAAAATAAATTTCAACTTGAATTGTCCATTAATCATAATGGCTGCAGTTGTACACAATGCTTCACATTCTTCCATTGAATGCGATGTGAGAATTAAAGTATGTTCTTGTGTGTTTCTCAGTTTGTTGATGACAGTCCAAAGATATCGTCTAGCAGCCACATCCATTCCAGTTGTTGGTTCGTCCAAAAACAGAATTTTAGAATTACCCACTAATGAAATAGCTGTGGATAATTTTCTTTTATTTCCACCACTATTATTTTAATGAAATAAATTTCAAATTTCCACAAAATGGTAAACCTATATTTTGTAGCAATAACATCAGAATATTGTTCTATATTGAACATTCTCAATAATAAATTCGTATAAGTCGATAGATCTTCATTAGCTATTCCTCTTAATCGTCCATAAAAAGTCAAGAGTTCTTTACCTGTCATCATTTCACAAAGTGCATCAAACTGGGGACAGTAACCAATGTTCCTTTGAACATTTTTCAAATTCTTCCTAATATCGTCCGATACAATGAAAGCTGTTCCACGTGTCGGATAGAGAATTCCTGTCATCATATCAAAAGTTGTTGTTTTTCCAGCTCCATTGGCTCCTAATAGACCGAAACATTCTCCATATTCACATTGGAAATATAAGGGATGTACAGCAATTATTTTCCGTTTGAATTCCTTCGACAACCCTTTGACGACAATTGGTGGTAGATCATCATATTCATAAAAATCGATATCTAATATTTTATCTCTCATCTTCCTCACATCTTCATCACCTTCCTATTTAGTCAGAAAGATATAAATACAAAAGAATAAAACTAAATTAACTACAGTATTAATTTGATTATTGGAAGGACGACATTGACGCAAAAGGAATTGAGAAAAACGATTAAGAATATCCGATTCAATAGCAAAGAGTAATAAGAAATAAAAAAGTGAATCTGCTGCCAAAACTATTAGATTTCTTCCAATCGCTTTCTTATTTAATGACAAATAAGTAATTGAACAAACGGGTAATATTGGTACTGAAAATAGAAAATGAATTAAGGAAATAATAAGAAATAGAAGAATAAACAGAATTCACATAAGATCTTTTGAGAATATAAAACTCCATAATTCAATAGAGCCATACCAAAAGCGTGACTAGGAAAGAGAACCATAAAGACCAAATTTAAATAATTCGAAATGTTGCCCGTGTCGTCAACTAATTGGACGATGTAAACGATAGTTACAGGAATGATACCACTGAGAAGATTGAAGACGGTAAGAAACGCAACAGAAGTGGCAGATTTCTTAAAAACTTGACATAAGATATACATGAGACACAATTCTCCCGGTCCATATAAAAAGAGTAGAAGGAAAATCTCCATCGAACGTGCTAAAAATGATGAAAATAGAGAATTAATTAGAGAATTTATATTGAAAAGAAATATTAACAGATCGTTTCAGAGAATGATCGAATATCTCCAACTTTTACAAGGACAACGACTAATATGATAATGAAAAGATATTGAAGTAGATTCCATATCATGTGCGTTCCCCAATAGAAGAACGATCCAATTCCAGAAATATATTGAAGATGTTTTACTTTCGAATTCTTTTCATTTACGATATAGGCAGTGAATGAAGCAAAGAGGAAGGCGAATCCCATAAGAAGATTAGTGGCAACAAGGAAACTCCCAATTGTTTCCATGACAAGACTTCGCTTATCTTTTCGATCATCCACTGTTAATGGTAATGGATGATTATAGACACGTATTAACGTTCCATTTCCTTCTAACCAATTATGACGGAAATTTTGGACGATATTCCACGAATAAGATGCAGAATGATAAAAGAAATCTTGAAATAATCCTCTCACCATTAACTTGTCATCCTTCTTATCAATTGTCATTCCGATAATATGATTTTCAATATATTGGTAAGTTCCAAATGCGTTACCAAAACAAAGAACGTAATCCGTGAAATCTTTGGCATTTCCACATTTTTTAAATGGCGAATTATCGGGAAATGCATCTTCAATATTATGTGCCATCAAATGCTTTGATGGAATTCCGTCACTATCTGCAATTTGAGATAAAGTTTTCTCTATACAATCTTTGACGTTCGATTTGGTTTCATTAGAAAAATCTTCTATAAATTGATAAGGAAATATTTGTTTGTTATACGTTCCAGGTCCGATTAACAAAGAAATTTCTTTAGTTCTAGATTTGATAAGTTTTGTCGAAACAATCGCCATGACGGTGAAGAAGACAGGTATTAATATTTGAATAATAGCGAACCACCATCGTCTAATATTTCCATAATAAATTTTCTGAAATAAACCTCTCGTCTGTTGTTTCTTTCTCGCCATTCCATATAAGACACGATAATCTTTCTTTACATATTCGTCAATTAATTGTGAAGAAACATTAACTCCATCATCATTATCATTACTATTACTTTCTTGATAATGTTTCACATTTTCTACTTTTGATTTACTTTTTACTGCTCGAAGGAAAACTTCTTCTAATGTCGTTATAGATAATCCACATTTATCGATAAAGAATTCTTCTTTTTTCTTATCTAACAATCTCAACATTGCACTTAATCGACCGTCGAATGAACCTTCTTTTGGTAATCGAAAAGACATTTCATTTCCGATTGCTGTTATTATCGATGATTCTTTCATTCCACCTTCAATTCTCAACCATTCTATCACTTGTTTCGACATTTCTTCTCCAACATTATTCTTATCTTTTAACGAACAAGTTAATCGATATCCTAATCCATATCGAGATTTGAGGAACATAGAGGAACCGAAACATTGTAATCTTCCATCTACCATAATTCCAATTCGATCACCGAGTAAATCAGCTTCGTCCATAAAGTGAGTTGTCAATAAAATTGTTCTTCCCGTTTTATTTGATCGGAGAATATTCCAAATTTCACGACGAGCTGAAGGATCAACACCAGCTGTCGGTTCATCTAAAATCACTAACGACGAATTACCACAGAAAGCGATTCCAATACACAATCGTCTTTTTTGACCACCTGATAATGTTCTCGATTGAGCTGAATGTTTCTCTTCCAATCCCAATTCTCCTAAATATTTCTCTTTCTCTTCTTCAACATCTCGAGCATTTTTGAGACGTGCGAAAAAATAGAGATGTTCATCAACTGTCATATAATCGAAAAGAATATTTTTCTGTTGACACAGTCCAATAGAATTTCGAATTTCATTCGGATATTTCACGATATCTGTCGAATTGAAAATTATCGATCCTGATGTTGCTTTCATAATTCCAGTTAAGATATTAATCGTCGTACTCTTTCCAGCACCGTTATGACCAAGAAAAGCAGTTATTTCATTCTCATAAACTTTCATATTTAAATTATCTACAGCAATTTTTTTCTGACCATTCCGTCCACGAAACACCTTTCTCAGATCGATAATATCTACGATTACCTCTTTGTTTGTGATAGAATTCGTTTCAAACATATTAGCGTTCGATGTAACATTCGATTCACTTTCTGATGTAATTTGTGTAACATATGGATCGGTAACATATTCATATTTATTCTTTTTACAAGAATGGTAGCAACACTAAAGTTTTGTTTAAAATGAAATTTATGTTATTTCTTGGAAGAAATGTAGAAACCGTTAACGGATAATACCATGATTTTGGTACCCCAAACTCTCCAGGATTCACATCATCGATATAAATGGCGAGAAGTAGATAAAAGAAGAAATCGAATATCATAAAGAGAAAAATGTAGATGAAGGGATATGATTCCAAATAATCTTTAGTAATATTTGACCAATGTAATCCTTCTGAACGTCCTTCGAATTGACTTAATAATTCTGATCCAAATGATATTGGCATATTAGGAAGAAATGAAATAAAGAATCGTGCAATTAATGGCAATTTCCTTCCTCGAATGAATGTATAGGGCACATACGTGAGAAACCAAATGATTGCACTGCCAAGTGCTCCAGCATAACCTTTGTTAAAGATAGCTCCCAACAATAAGATGAAAGTGATGGAGAGAAGTGAATGGAGGAAGATAAGGACAAAGAAACAACTGCCAGAACTAAATCGGAGAATTTCAGTTGCTTCAAACGTACTATCTTGTCCAGGTATTTTAATCTACATTTAATTAAGAATATATTAATTTATGAAAGAAGAGAAAAAAAGAAAAAAACTTTAAAAAAAATTGTAATAATAATACAAGAAATTATCATTAAACTTATCAAACGAATAGACCATGCTATCCATTGTTGTGTTCGAGTAAGGCCATGTAATTTCATTAATTCTCTTACTCCTGATTCTTTCTCCATCGTAATCAATCGTGTTGCAAATATCACAATGAACATGTAACTGAGAGTGAAGATAAATGGTAATTGATTTGATAATAAATTAGCGATCTTATCCGCATTGAACGGTGGATAAGTCATTCTTTGTAATTCATCTAATTCTATTGTCGATCCAGTTAATTCATTGTCAATTGCCCATTGTAATTTAATGAATCCTTCCTCCCAATAATTTGGAGGTCCTCCAGTCTTATCTGTTATATCTCTCGGTTTTAATGAGATAATTTTCCGAACGTGCATCATATTCGTTTTCCATTGAGCATCTCCATAAGTTATGACTCGCAATCGATTTGGCATCCGTATTTTATAATAGACGATTTCTTCATCCTTTATATCACTCATGAAAACGATTCCTCCATACCATCTCTCCTTTTCCCAATTTAATGCTGCTCTCTCCATCTCCACTTCATTCTTAAAAGGAACAATTGTCAATTGGAGAACTTTTCCTAATCGTCCCATTAATTTGTCATTATTGGTTGAGACAGGAGTATATGCAATACATCCGTTATGTAAAAATAATCTCCCACCATTAGGATTAATTGATTCCCAGGAAGTTGTATTTGTAAAACTTTCGGCCGGTATCTCATATCGGACGAAAACCATGATGGCAACCGGTATAATAATAGGTAGTAATAATTCGACGATGAACGGAAAAACATGTCTTCGAATACATATCCAATTCTTCCAACAACAAAGTTTAACATTTCGAGAAAAATTTGTCATAATTTCGAAAGTTATATTGATTTTCTAATTATTAATCATACACTGATCAATGATATACGCTAATATACTTCCAGCAAACATATCTCACGGAATCATCTATCAATTGTTCAAATGTAGTCAAAATTACTACTCATTGTCGACGAATCAGTAGATGATTATAATTATCGATTATCGATTATAATTTATAAAGATCATAAAAAGGGACTGAGAATTGTATGACAATTAAACAAAGAACATTTCTCTACTAATAAATTAACTAGATTTACACAAACACAGATAATCAAAATGAGAAACTTATCAATTGAAGCTTGCAATTAGTTAAGGAAATGAATATAATTTGGTCTCTACCATACACTATTACTCGCTTTATGTTAGAAATATGATATATTTAGCATACTGTGCTTCTGGGAAATATTGGGAAAATGTTGAAAATCTTACTTTTAAGTTGTATATCAAATAAATTTTAAAATAAGAAAAAACAGATGTTCGGGAACTAATATTGCTAATTTTCGACGAGAGAAATTTTAGGATTAAAAATTACTTATTTGTCTGACGAAAGCGTACTTTTCAAATTGAGAGACAGTAAAATAGACTTGCTAAGAAAAGTAACTGATTAAAATTATTAGATGCTAAATACTGTTATACTAAATGTATGTCTTAAATCGTCCTAAAAAGATCAGTGGGTACCCTTTCATGATAGACTGGAAATGTTTACAATACTACAGATCAATAAAATGCGCTTAAAAAACAATATGGAACAATTTACGAATAAAATTGAAAAGTCCTTGTATTAGATGCGAAAGAATATTATATGCTATATAATATACTTGGGGAGCAGTGCTGAAGTTGTTCAGATTAAGTAGATAATCGATTTGAAGTGAATTTTACATTAAATTTCTTCAATGATTCTTCGTTGTTCTTCAATCAAACGTATTCTATAAGAAATCTAATTTTTTTTATCTGACATTATGAATCACGGTGTTTTCTCCACCATTATATTTTACCACCTCATTTTATTCATTTCGGGCTGTTCACCACCCTCATGATGAACCATCCTGTGTCTATACGTCTTGTTTTCCCCCACTCTTATGGACACATCTGACAAGATTGTGACAAGCTTATCACCAGATTGTAAGCTTTATTTTCTAGAAATGGAGAGTTACTCTAGACCATTCTGCTTGTGTATTGTCGAGGTTTTCGCCACCTATATATATAAATTTGTATGTATTTTCGGTATTTCCCCTCTGTCCATTATGGAGGTGAAAACAGTAAAAACTGTGCTGATTTGTAATTATTTATGTAGGTATTTTTTTATAATTGAATAAATTTATCGTTTATATGGGTTCTGTGATAGAGAATGGATATGTGAAGTTCTCAAACATCGATAATCATCGTAATAATGAATAATAATTTAATTATTATTAATATCATGATTATATATATTTATTTCGACGATTTAATTCGACGGAGACGTCGTACGCTATGAAAGCCTTCTTAGCTCGGATTAATGCAGCGGTTATTTCTGGCAATGGTGTGGGAAAGGCTGGAGAGTCTTTCCATATTGAATGTGACTGTGCAGTGTAAGAAGTGGCTGAGAAATGAGTGAGGAATAACATTAGTTGTGACGAGTCCATCGAGTTATGGTCACGGTCGAAAAAACATTTGAATCGATGTGCCAGAGATTCTTGGATTATGTCGTTCGTTTTACAGTAGTTTCGACCAACTCTCGTGGAAGGAATATGGGAAGGATTGCGGTAGCGTGTTGTCTTGCGAACGCTGAGAGAAAGAGAGCACGTCAAAGAAGTGTGATCTGACAGGAACGCCGGTTGTGTACTGTGAAGGATGGAACAGTTAAAAATGGATGATTGAAGAGTAATATCATATATATATTAATAATTATTATATGGCTAAAGTCAATTACCCTATAGGGATTTACATTTACAATAAAAAAATAAATGATTTGAACCATAGGTTTGTGAATCAGTGGGAACCATAGCCAGTGGTCGAAAAATTGACTTCAACATATGTTTGGAAAAAATAAATTATTATTCATTAATAATTTATTAATATAATCATGTATCATGTAAAGAAATAATCATGTGATAGATATCTCTTTCTAAATAAGCATACAAATGGAAGGATGCGATTTTCAATGAAATCAATGTACGCTTTAGATCGAGCATATAATCGATGCATTCGAAGTTTATTAGGTTGTAAACGCTCCTTTTCAAACTTCAAAGAAGACAATTCCTATGTTAATAGTTAATTTTACTTATGAATTGTTACGAGAGGATTTTGAATAATAAATTTCAAGAATAAAAATTTAATTATTAAGAATGTTAATTATAATAACAATTGTTCAACTGGTAAGAGAATAAATTTTTAAAAACTTTGGACTAGAATTCTTTCGAAGAATATTGCAAAATAAAAGATGACAAAACATACTGAAATTTTTATTCATCATCTTCGGTTAATGGTTTGCAATTTAATAAAGAAAACAGCTGTTCCGGTGTCTTTTGTAGAATAAGAGATAAATCACACTCATATTTGTAGACATATCTTTTACCCGATGTTTTAGTAATGATATGTTTATCGTAATAATATCGTAAACCCCGTGATAATTTTTCATAATTCATTTTTGGTTTGTTTTTTCTTCTACCCCACAATCGTGCAACTTCGTCCGGATTACGCAGCTTAAATTCCCATTCATTACATGTCCAGCAAATAATATTTTGATGATTAATGTTCATTAGTAAACTTAATAAAAATTGCCATAACTGTATTGGTCCTTTTGGTTAAATAAAAATGGATAAATTTAAGAGTATTTCAATAAATTATTCTATTAAACAAACCCGATGTCGTATTTGTCAAATTCAAATATTGGACTGAATAAAAATTATAGGGTAAATATCTGGTCGGTGTAGTTGGTGCTGATGGAACCGATGTAGTAGGATTGGTATACGGTATGATAGGAAACTCATTCATTTCGAATCCTAATCGAATTATAAGGAAATTTTGATCTTTGGTATGGACGAATGAATTAATTAATTGATTAATGTCACATCTCTCTTCCGATCTGTTCATCGATAACTGATTTGTTAATTGATATGGAGGATGATTTGCATGACAAACTGTCAATTATATTATCGATTTAGAAGTAATGAAGACATGTCGATCTACTAACTGTTTCCAACTGTATCATAAAGAAGATGGAGCAATGTCGACCATTGACCGATTGAGAGTTCATTTAGTAAATATTTCGAATTTGTTAAATCGGTCGGTATGATATTATGAGTGAAATCAACCTCTTCCTCAATTAATAAGACAGTTGTGAGATAATGATAAAATTCGAAACAATTCTCATACTTAATATTCTTAAACTGATCTTTCAGATGACCAGTCAAGTGTTGTTGTAATTTCAGTTGAAATTTTGTGATTGCATAAACAAATTTAGCAATTTGTTTATCTCTACTCTCATCTAAAAATATCAGAATAAATCTAAAAATATTTATTGTCTAACCAAGTGCTTCCAATTGACGATAAATATAACATAATAAATTGGGGAGATGTGGAAATTGGATTAAGTCGCCTAGATTATACTGTTGTGTTGACATTGATTCTTTTGGTTTTTAAAGAAAAATAAGAAACAGAATTGGTGAGTATATATTTGAAGAAAGGAAAAGTTCATTAGAAAACAATAATCATTCGTCATTTCTATCGATGACAAAGGATATCCGATAAAAGTTGTTGCAAAGAAAATTTTTTAATGAAAATTCAATGATCGATCGAATTTCCGATAAATTGAAATTAGGAAAATTTAATGAACTTGTCAAGGCTTCCTTTGGAGTATGATGATAGGAGAATGCCTGATCCTTCTGAGAACTTTCATCGAATTTCAAATGAGTAAGAAACTCTTTCTCCAATTCCCCATATTTCTCATTGTTGTTTTCACTGTTCTGTCCACTTGTATCAATTGCATCATTAATCGATGGATATTTTTCGATTGATCTGTCCATTGATGAATAGCCTAAACTAAGTTCTTCTTCATTTAAAGTCATCGGTCGTTTATTATATTGGGAGTGATGTTCAATTGATTGTTGGAAAGAAAAACTTTGATCAAAAGAAAAACTCTCGTCAATAACAGAATCGTATTGTGTTTGGAGCAAATTTTGTTTTCTAAATAACGGTAAATCTTCATCGATTGTAGTGGGAGAAACTCGAATTTCACCTTTCCTTAACTTAAATCTCGAAATTTCCATATTATCCGATGTTATTCGATTATTATTAGTGGTAATATGATGTAGCAATGGCATAGTTGATGATCGATGACATGATTTCTTCACTATTTGTTGACGGTCAGTTTGAGTTACGGTCGAAACGAAATGATCAATTGTAGGAGTTCGAATATCTTCAAAACTAGTTTGTCTTCCTTGATCTCGAAAGAGCTTCCGTTTGCTACCAGCAGTTGTCATAACGAAACTTTAATACATATAACGATTAAAATTAAAGAAGAGAAATAATAATTATTGAGAAATGTATCCGTACATTTGAAACCCGAAATATATTGAAGCAAATTCCAAAGTAAAAACTTAATAAATTTCGTTGAAAAATTTAGTTGATATTGTTGGACATCAATTTACATCCGATAATTTTGATGAATAGTAAGTTATTAAGAACTCGTATAAGAAAAATTGAATGTATCAATCGTTCTTTTATACAATAACACCAAGAGGGATGGTGTGGGCCCTTGAAAACTTACCAAGTTTAGTTGAATAATAAGATATTGCACATAATGTGTAATATACAAAAGATCATTCATATAAGTGAAGTTGTTGAAGATAATAACGAATATTAATTATTTCATCTTCCTCATTATCGAAAAAGAGAACTTTCAATTATTTAAATGCAAATTACACAAATAAAAGAGATGGAATACTTCTTGTCTTTCTCAATGTGCAACAATAAAGTATGTTAGTTATATTGTCCGAGTTGATACGATTTTTGGTCGTATTATCTATGATCATCATCATACTTCATGATTGCCAAAAATAATTTCATCCTTGGCTATTTCTCTAATTTTTTAGATGCTTATTCATATCCAAAACAATAACCGATAATTGTTGGCCAGAAAACTATGCTCTTTCCAATTCTCTTCATTTGAGCATAATGTTTTCTACAATTTCCATTTATCTCAAGGATTTCTCAGAATAAACACAAATATGAAGATAATGGGAACCATCTCACATTCACATTATTTATATAACGAACATTAATTATTCAATGTTTCCTAAATGTCGGGACTTTTAATTATTTTAGCAAATTAATGAAAAAAGAATTACCAGAAGGAATTACAGAAACTAAATAAAAAACGAAAAAATTAATTTTAAAATCGATAAAAAACTTAAAACATCTCGATCGATAGCTTATCGATTCAAAGAATACTCTCTATTTTCATATATTCTGATACTGGTTGATACTTTTCGGAGGTACATAGACATTGCACAAGTAATTCAAAAAGTAATTTCGAATTAAAAAATTTAATTAATTTAAATTAAATATTATTAAACGAATCACTTTTAACAAAGAAATTAGAAGAGGCAACTATGAAATCTAAGAATAAACAATAAGATAACTTATACAATGTTTTTCCATATGGACGATGTTTTTCTATCGAGGAATATCATATGTCTGCAAATTCTGATGCACACCCTAAAATAATATTGTAAACGATTTTTAATTGAAAACTGATAACATGAAAATATTGGAATCATAACTTCCCATAAGTAGTAAAACTGGTTAATAACAAGAAACTGAAATGCTAATTTAAATAACTTTTGTTCTCTTCTTATCCTCTGTCATGATTGGTTATACTGTTGTGATCTCATTACTTGATTATTTGATTAACCGATTCTTTAATTTATTAGTTTAATTTGAAACGTTGAAACCAAAATGTTGAACAATGACATAATGAACGAACTTGTTTGTATAGAAGTCATTTTAATTTAATAAATTATGTTGATAACGAGAATGATAAATCTGAAACCCAATTGAAACTGAATAATATCCATTTTTAATTAACTAAATATGACTAATGATGTTAAGTTGATCCGAAGAAGAAAAACAGAAAATGTTCTTCTGCAAAAGCATCCCCGGAATTTTTAATACTATTTTTAAATGATGAAAAATTTAAAAACTTTTAAGAGGAAGATGTATAACAATATTTGATAGACTAAAGTATCCGTTTTTGTTCATCCGATTAAGCGAGAATTATATCTTGATTATGCTTGAAATCGATTGGCTGTGACAAATTTCTGATTGATTCGTTTATCAGAGTTGTTGATGAATCTATTACCACTAACTGCGAGAAAGATATCATCGATTCGTTCAAATCAATATTTTTAGATCTCTTCTCTACGAACAATAGTTTATTTAATTTTGTTCCTTAATACCTATCCATTTAGACGAACGAAAGTAGCAAGGTATCTGAACGAACTTTATGATATTTACTACCCATCGGATCTTTTATCGCTACACTCTACATTGATATTTCTGGGTGTAACTTAATGTGTCAGTCGCTTTTTATTTTACTTTCATATGGACGTGAGACGTTCTTATTGATTCGGTGGGTAAGAGGAAATCGTATCGTTTGAAAAGCGAAGAATGGATCTTCTTTCTTTATGATCACAGCATAAGATCCATCTGAAAGATCCATTGACAAGTAAATATGAAAAAAGAAAACAAAGCGATCACCACTACCACCATCATAATTATCGAACTCTTTCCTACTAAAACATCGAGCTCGAAAGAGGAACCTAATCAACGAGCTAGTCTTTGGGGATTCAATACTATTTTTCTTTGTTTCGTTTCATTCGTTGAATTTATTTTGAGCGCTCATTAGGCAAATTTGATGATCTAACTAAATATGTATCATTATCTTACGCTCCATCGACAACCAGAGAAGAAATTGTCAATTATGAAAGTTTTTTAGTGTACATTCGTTCGTATATATCCATTTTTTATGAATATTTCCGTATTATATTCTCCAAAACAGTTTGGTCGTCTGACTCAATATTTCTTGCAAATTGAGATCTTTCCTTAGCATCATTCTATTATTTCTCATGTTTCTTCGATAAATTGGACGATTCAAAACTCTTCAACATCGAGTAGCCAAATTGAAACAATTGTTTGGAACACACTACCTTGTTTCATAATTCGATGAAGTAATTTAACAGTTTTGAAAACTTTCTACTCGGTCAGAAGTATGCGACATAAAAGTATAATTATTTCGGTCTCCATACCTTAATTTCCGTATAAATATCTAAATAAGAAATATTGAATATACCACATAACTTTTTTTCTTAACTCAAAATTTTCCGGTTTCTCATTTTTTTCATACTTTCCAGTTCTTCGCTTCTTTGATTATCATGAATTCTTCCAATTTAATCAAATAAATTGTGATATTTTCAAAAATCCTTATAGTGCAGATAGAATACTTTCGAGTCTTCGTTTCTTCATCAAATAGCGGAACAGATCTGTGAATTCTGCCGTTAGAAATCTTTTGAAAGTCCATCTCAATTACATTTCTAATGAGTGTAAAAGTGGTGAAGATTTTCGTTCATAAATACAAGATTTTCCAAAATTGATATATAAGAAGAATATAATAAATTTTCGTTTATTTGAAAAAAAACATTAAGACCTGGTTGGTTTTTAGTTAAAGTTCAATGTTTAAATGAATGTTTCCATTTGTTAGTTGTTGCGAGTTAGTTCGCGAGACTAGTTAAACGAGCTACCCAGATTGATAGCTCACAATTATGTGCGATATTAATTTAACATTTAGGATGTTTAATTTAGGTCTGGAAATATTTCTGGAAAGTTCATTCTCAACATTACTAGGTAACTGAGTATGTGATTAGTAACAGTGTTGTGTTTACTCAAAATTCCCAATCTTATTACTTGCTAATAAATGATTATTTTATATTGATTATGAGGAGGAATTTATAAATTTTAATGCAATCAGTCTCATCTACTCATTAAGCATTGGAATTGAATTAACGATATAGCACTCGATATATTTCGTTCCACGTTCCACAATAAAATAATATAAAAATAAGAAAAGTATTCCATGAAAGTATCGTCTTTTTCTTTTTATCATTGATTCAGTACAAGAATTTCCTTTAACGTTCGTTCGAGCTACAGGAAGGAATTTGTCATTCTTAATTGAATGATTATCGTCGTGTTAAGCAAATATGGTCTTTGATCATTCGAATTTAAGAGGATAAATTATTTTCAAATAACCTAATGAATGAATAATTTCCGTTATCTCACCTTGCCATCGAATGGTTTATAGCATACTGTGAATCTCATGTAAGGATTATACTATTCAGTTATCTTTCTATAACTATCGCATTGTTTTTCAAGCTGAAAATCTGTTTTGTAAATCCTAATTTCACCATCTCTAACTGTTCAGCTCTTGATAGTTATTAGAATTTGTTATGATCATTTATTTCCCGTATAAATTGTCAGATAATATTCTAAGAAAATTTATAATTCTCGTTTTATATTCTTTTATTTTAGAACATTCTCAAAATTTTATTGATTTTCTTTTAGTGTATTCTTTATCAGATTTCAAAATGAAACTTATTGATGAACCTAATCAATCAATGATGCACTTGAATCATTCGAAAGAATCATCAAATAACTCTCTTGATGAGAATAGCGACAAGTCGACCCGTAGTGAGAATGCCAGTCTTTCTAGCAATACCAGCGGTGTACAATCAAATGATGAAGATAATCGATCAATTGATGATGTTAATTTTGCTTAAATAATTTCAAAAATTTTATAATTATTATCTTTAGTCGCATGGCAGTTTTCATAAGGAAAACATAAATTTCGAAAATAAATATGGATTATGCGATTCTGGATATCTCTGTTAGTATTTTTAAATTATTACCCAAATAAGTAATTATAATAATTTTTCGTTTTTCTTTCCTTAGATGATCAGCAAGATACTAATTGTAAGAGAAAATTTTCATTTGAAATCGATTCTCCTAGTAAATTGAGTCGTAATAATCGAACTGATCTTTCAAATCATTTGCTCAAAATAGTACTTTTGCAACAGCAACAGAAATTGTTAGAGAATGAAACATTTACATCTAATACGAATAATCAAATTCTTAATAACAACCAAATAAATAGAACGTTAAATTCATCACTAGTATCGAACGAATCATTGTTGAATCAGAAAATTTTCACCTCATCAATTTCCTCAAATGAAAACAACAGTTTCAATGATAACTCTCAAATTTTACGCGAACATAATCGAACAAGTGATAATGGAAATGATAATCGATTTTCAAACAAAAAAAATAAATCGAGATTTCTTGATCCTGATGCTATAAGAATCTTACGAAAATGGTATGATGAGAATCAGTCATATCCATATCCGAATGAAGATGTAACAAATTCGTTAGCTAAGGAAACTGATCTCAAGCCGAAACAAGTTAAAAAATGGTTTGCCAATCGACGTGTTCGTACTTCTTACAGCAAATCACAATATTGTAATGGAGAATTTAAGCGACCAGGAAGATCAGAAAAACCAAATAAGAAATTATTGAAAGATGAGAAAATATCTGGAGTTCAAAGTAATAAAGTAGATTTTGCTTTAAAAGAAAATTTCCAACTATATTTGACATATATGTTGTATAACCATTTAAACGGATCAAACAAAGTACCCAATCACAACAACTTAGATGAACATGACATAAATTCAGATGGGATAACGTTTCCAAACGGTACTCAATTATCAAATTTAGAGAATGGAAACAATTTACATAAAGAACCGACCACAACAACTACTCATTCATTTTCAATTGAAAACATTTTGAAATAATCCGAGAATGTCAAATTTCTAAGTGATATTATAATTTCATTTCTATTAATTTATTTATTATATCAATCTTCTATTTTTATACATCTCCAGATACATCTAATCATTATCTTAAAGATAGTTTTTGGATGTTGTATGTATTTTCATTTCATAATATTTATTCAAACACCTTTTCCAACATTTTTTGTAATTTTCTCCCAGATTTTTATTATTCTTAATCTATACTAAACAATTCCCGTTTCTTTTATTCCATTTATAGTCAATAAAACTTAAAATCGATATATTTATAATCTATTTATTATTATAAATATATAATATTATTTTTCAGTATTCGTTAGTAATTTAAGTTTTGAAATTTTTCTTAAAATTCTGATATTGGAATAATTATGTTGCCAAAATTCAATCAACTAATTTAAGAATACTTTTATTGTACACTGTCAAAACTTGTTGAGACGAATAACAAATTCACTAACATGAGAACAGCAATTGGAGACATATTGCGTAAAAAATCTAAATGGTACCTACTCTTTTTTATTTGTTTAAATAATGCATAACTAAATGACAAGTCGACATGCATGTATTAATTTCCTGTTAGTTAGTTCACAAAAAATTATATCTCTCATACCCAATTTTCGAACCAGAAGAGAATTATATAATCTGTTACCATTTATGCATTTTAAACAAAATTTTATCATCGTTCGGTATAGCTTGACGGTTTCTAGATTTAAGTCAATTATGATGATAATGATCCTAGTATAAACAAACTACCAAATAAGGAGTATTTGGAAAATATTTGGGGACTTAAAAAACACATTATTTAGAATCTAAGTAAAATATATTTTATTTAACAAATAAACAGAAACATAATCCTTAGCGTTGTTGACCTAACTGCTCATTTTGTTAAAGGTTTGATAACATTATTCAGACCAGGAATGAGCAAAGCTGAGTAATGAGTAAGAAAATTATCATTCAAGTAGTACAAACGAATAACGTATTTCATCCTTTTATTATTATTATTTATTAAGAATACAATCCCAATTTTGGGTAATTAAGAAATAGAAACTAAATTCGGAAAAAAGTTGGTGAGACCGGAAAAATTATTATTACGAATGAGCCCACGGCCAAGTGGAATGTGAGAGAGGAGAGCATCCGGTACATATTCATCTACTTTGAAACGGACAAACATATTTCTGGCATCCGATAAGGATGAAGGATATGTAATTTGATAATAAGAACAAAAATAATGGAGAGGTGAATTAAATCGTTCACATTGCAGAAATTCCGGAAACGGAAACGGTGATGTCAAAATGTTTTCCGACAACGAGAGATACCTTTCTAGCAGAACCACCGGAAAAGGAGGTAGTTCTACAATGGAAAACATCAGAGCTCTGCAAAAAGGTCTAGGGCGACCGAGTAAGATTCGAATGCACCGATTATACGCTTTGTCTAAGGAGTCTATGAATTTATTGGAAATACCAAGGGCTGCTTGGAGTCCATAGAAACCACAACAGAATGTAAAAAACAATTTTATCTTCAATTTGAGAGGAAGATATTTACATCTATGATGAAAGGAGTAGAAGCTTCTTATGAATTTTCGACGAATGCTGTCGACAAACGAAGAACTTCTTTTCCTTTTATCTATCAAG
>JALJEE010000050.1:0-12152 GCA_023231475.1 Seison nebaliae | reverse complement strand
GAGACTCTGTAAATTTTGGAAAACAAAAATCCAGACATAACAATCCTATACAGCTGTGTAGCTATATACTGTGTTTTATTATTATTTTATTAATAAATTTCAGAAAATCAAAGTCTGCGTGGCTCTTATGTCCTAGACTCGTCCCATCGTTGTGGCGTTGGGAACTTTTTTTATAATTGATGGAACATTTTACTATAATAATTGAAGTTTGTTCTCAAATAAAATATTTATTTATTAATAATGAAATAATTAAATTAATATTAAATAAAGAGAGAATGTAAATCGGGGGGAAAATTAAAAAGAAAAAGATATAACTCCATAAAAGAGTTATTTAAATTAAGATTCGTACCAGGCATAATAGAATCCTTGAATACATCCGGAACATAGGAACAAATATCGAAACTCGATATCATCAATAACGTCTCATCAAGTGCAAGTGGATAATTTATCGCGTAATAACGGTAGAAAAACTGAAGTTTCTCATAATTAAAACATTTGATTAGAGAGTTTTCGAAAATTGGTACCGAAGGTCTGTCCAACGGAATTAGATACTTCAGTCCGTTATTTTTATCTTCAACCAAATTATTGTTTCGTGGAAGGTTATTAATCGATAGATTACAATTATTCCACAACTTACAGGTGGAAATTTTGAATTATGGTGCATATAATTCCCCTCGAAATAATCATAAACTGTTTTTGCTTCCTCCAATATTTCATTTCTTATATAATAAAATGCATATTCTATATATATTATTATTAAACGTATTTCGCGTTTAAAATGTTTTTTAGAATAATAGCGTTCACGATAATCGACGCTACTCACCTTTCTGATCATACTTTGGCAGAGGTGAAAAAAACAACGTTGAAAAAAAATGAATTTCAACATTCGGAAATACCTCTTTTAGGGCTACAATATCCCCAACTTCAAAATCCAAGGAAAATGACGAAGGAATGATATTAAATTTATAAAATAAAATCCTGAAAAATGTGGTAAAATAAAAATTATTGCCTTTTTTCCCTTCGACGTTTGGATTAATTCGATAGAGTCAGAGTGACAGTTATTTTCAGTGGATGTTGATGTAAGAGCTGCTGGAAGTAAAAAAACATAAGGAGCAGAACTGGCCGAATGAAAAGCGTAGAATTGTCCTTTTTTGAAGAAAAAACGAAAAGGAGTAGAACTGTCCGTGATTCGAAGAAAACATTTCGAATGAGCTAGACTTATTTCCTCATTTACGAATAAATCAATCAATCATCAATGGTGAATCCAACAAGAACGAGAAGGAACTTTAGCGTCTGTTGAACAATATCTCACCAAACTCCTTAAGTATTTGCATAGAACAAAATTAATAAAATCTATTACTATAACACAGCAAGTATAATCATTATTCGGAAGGAAGAATCAATTTGAAATATCTTTGATGATTATAATATGTTTGAAAAGATAAGAAGAAGGTGGGTGTTGATTCCGAATGAGCCTATTATTATTCTTTCTCGTCATTTAAAGTTTCTAGTTAAGTTAACTGTAAATACTAGTTAACTCTAAATAAACACTTACAAGTTACGTATTTGTGGGTAGTCCCCTTATAGGGAGATTATAATCAATTTTATTGTATCTTATAATAAGAAAAAAATGAATTTTTTTGGCTAAATAAGCTCACAATCAGTTATTAAATTGTTAGTCAATCGGCATCAAATTCAAAATTATTTAATAGTAGCTTCCTTTTTTTTCAAAATTAAAAGTAGATAAAAATGAATTGTAATTGCTAGAGTATGCATTCTTATTAACGTATAAGATTAATCTTAAGAAAAATCATACAGTGTTAAAATGGTTTATACTCAATAGAAAGAACCTTATTGAAAAGCGGTTCAGTTCGCCCCAATGTCTCATTTTGTCCAACAGACGGTATTAAAAATTTCTGGTTTTGTCCAGATTAGATCTCTTCGATTTTGGAGTATTACGCCTAATACTCCCTTGGAGCGTCGATTGCATTCTTCCACGTTTCACACTCTTCGTTGTTGTTTCGTCGATCATTGCTTGAGTGATATTGTCTGGAGATGAACTAGAATTTTCATTATCTTCTTCAATATTCTCAGATGAACCAGGCTCTTCATTCACTTCCTCAATATTCTCAGATGAGTCAGGATCGTCCCCATTCTCTTCTTCACTAGAAAATATAAACTAAAATATAAATTAGAAACAACCTACAATATGTATCACATTGCTGTTATGATGTGATTTTCAATTAATCGTTAGCTGATTAGAGCTCTAATTACCTAGGTATTGATTCTAAATTGCACAATTAATAGTTATCAATTGTGAAATTTGAGGGGTTTAGAAAAAGTTTAAGCAGTTTTAATTATTGGTAATGAATTTAGCGCATTCAAATACATTTTATTGAAACGACTCTAATGGATTTGATTTTCATTAAGGAATGTTTCGTTAATTTTCGATTTGTGTTAGCTCGGTTACTAACTACAGTTTAAATAATTTCATTCTTTATTTTTTTAAACATGGATATCAAATTAATAATAATTATGCAAATAATTATTAATGAGGTTCATTTTCGTTTTGAGATGTATTTGATGAGTTTGTCGTTCAATTATCCCAGATCTCTCCCAAGAGAGGCAAAGGAACATTTTTCCCAAAGTTCTTTTAAATCATCTTTATTGATATATTGTCGTAGTTATCGAGAGAGACACAAAAGTCGATATATAAAGCCAGAAGTTACTTGGCCTCATTGGGTGTATCCGACTACTCCTCCTACTCCGGTTACTAATCCGCCAACTCCAATGGACATGTCAGTTTTTTCGAAATCGTATGACGAAAGATTCGGAATGATCATAGGGAAAGCAGGTAAAGGAAACATAGTGGTACAGAATAAAGTTGATTATGGTTCCTTCTTCAATACGAAGAATAGTTCTTTAATAAAAACTACTACCGGAACTACTACCACTACAACAACGTATATTTATGCCAAGTATAAAACGTTCATTCGACTGGTATATCCAAACAGAACATATCTACGATATCCCTACCATTTACGAATAGAAAAACGCCCAAAAAGAAGAGATATCATTTCGAAGAAAAAACTAGTTTCCTTAAAGAAAATTATTGCACTTCAAGGTTTCCTACCCGACGTAATCAATGACTTAAGTTATGAAAGTAATTATACTGCACCTCTTATTCCTAGTGCACCTTTTTTGAGTTTTGTACCTGATTTGGGCATAAGAATTAAAGATCTGAAAAATCGTGTTGTTCCGATTAAACCGATTTTATCGGCTAAAGCCATCGATCCTAATGTACCTCTGACATTGATACGTGTCGGGAAATTGTACATTCCAATGGAATCGATAATTGAAAGTAATAAAATCAAACTGGTTCGCAACGGTCCTGTGGCAATGCCATATCGCAGGATTTTCAGAAACAGTGTCGTCTATGATCATCTCCCAATAAAATATATCAGATTAAGAAGAAGATACATTCCCTTTCAACAAGTCATTCCTGGGTACTCATATATGTCAAGTTTTATTGATAATTACATTGATCGTAATTTTGAGAATATACGACCGCTACATACGAATGATCCCGGTTACTACACAGAGAAATATATCATCATCAGAAATGGTACTCGAGAGGAACGCTATAGAGCATTGAGTACATTTACGTTAATCTCAATTCTCTTCTTCCATTAATTATTTTCCTTAGACCATCTCCATTGACACTTAGGCCTTGGATTTTTTTCATTTTTAATACAACTCGAACCACCACTACTACCACTACCACTACAACCACCACCACTACCACTACAACAACTACTACCACTATTACAACCACTACCACTACTACGACTATTTCGGTAACGACGAAAATTGATTTCTGGTCCACGACCTCGACGACCACCTCAGCATTCACCACTACAACAACTACCGTCGATACAATGAGAGGATTCGTTATGGGAACATATGATCCTTTCGGTCATCCTAATTCTTCAACTTCTACCACAACTACTACTACGGCCACACCGATAATTCTCCCAAAAATTATTCCTAGAATGCATGAAATAGTAGTTAAAGAAGGAGATAAACCTGTTCTCTCATCGGGAAAAGCAATCGGCATTTTAGAATTTATTAAAAAATGTTCAATTTAAATTATTGTACTTCTTAGTAGTTTATATAATTCTTTAGATCTGTTATTTGGGAAGAGTTTGTATCCTTTAAGCAAGTTACGATTTTTGTTCTTCAGTCTTCTTCAAATCGTCAATTTTAGTCACATTTATCTTTTTAGTTCGGTTGGACTCTTCGTTTTGATCATTCTCATCATAATCATTCGACTGGTCTATGAAAAGATCAAGACGCCCGTTGACTTCGAACCTTCATATGAGAGTTTCGATTCTTGTGACATAGAAAAATTAAATATTCCAATTATTAAGTTCATTGCATCTGAAAAGTAATCTTCACAGAATTTTTTTTAATAAATTCATTTTTCGGCTAACCAAGTCATACTCACATTATTTGCCTATTCTTACGTTCCGCTAATTCTCAAGTCACAATGTGGAATCTCGGCAGTCTTTAGGTATTAAAAAAATCTAGGTACTAGTTTCCCGCATATTTATAAATATAATATATAATTTCTAAGATGTTTATCATGACTTTATCTGATTGTTTACTTTAGTTCTACAAATATGTTAACATAGAAAATTAGATATAGATTAATGTTAATAATTAATGGAAATATGGCTTAAAAATGTTTATTTTTTTCTCCCTATTTTCAATTTAATCAGAGCTCTAGCTACAATAATAATACATCAAAAATCATATATTTTTAACACTATTGGATCCAGATCGATGAAAAGACATATATTTAAAAAAAAACGAGCAAAATTCATCAATTTTTACCCGAAAAACTAGCGGTTGAAATATGGGGTTTTCCATGGTTTTATGGACTAAATATCGTTTTCTTTTTATTATAAAACCAAATCCCCACGCGGTAAAATGAAGAAGAAAATAAGATAACTCACTAGGTGAATCATCGGAAATAAATGATTTGGCCTGATTTATTTTTGAAAGCAACAAATCAGGCACATGAAATAATATGTTAAAATTTGACAGTAGATTTCGGAAATCATTTATGGTATTAGGAGTAGTTAAACCATAGTAATGACGAAAAAAAGTTAGCCGTGAAACAAATTTGCTAATTTTTGCTATATTTTTCAAAAAAAACATGGAAAAACCCATATTTCAACCGCTAGCTTTTGATGAATTAAAAAGCGGGTAAAAATTGATCAATTTTGCTCGTTTTTTTTTAATATATGTCTTTTCATCGATCTGAATCCAATAGTGTTAAAAAATATATGATTTTTGATGTATTATTATTGGAACAAGAGCTCTAAAGATATCGAAAATAGAGAGAAAAAAAATAAACGTTTTTAAGCCATATTTCTATCAATTATTAATACTAATCTCTGTCTAATTTTCTATGTTAACATATTTTCTGAAACTTCAGAAAAAATCCTATCTAACTTTGTCAAAATTATCTTCCTACGTACTATATATCCATCTAATCAACGCAGTTGAAAAATATTTCTAAATTTTTCGGGGATATTTTCCTACAATCAAACCGAACATATCATTGGTAAATCGAGGAATTATAAAAACATTTTATGACAAAGAAGAAAAATTTTTCTACTTTGTTTTTTTGGGTTGCTAAATTGAAATTTTATTTCACATTCAATATAATAAAAAATTTTGTGAATCGATTAGAATTATTAGGTATTAACTGCGTTCACCAATAGTAATTTTGCTGATTTTCGAATATGGTTTCATTTTGAACTAATGTCCCAATCATTTGGTGGATTTTTACGTCGATTCATTATTTCGAAAGATTTTACATTGACATTATTCTCAATAAACTTCTTCTTTTTTCCTTGTTCTATTGAAATTAAAGTTTTCTGTTTATCAAATAAATTAAGTCAATTAAAATTAAATTCGAGTTAACTAATGCTTGTTCATCCTTTCTCTTATCCCAATCTAGACATAGATGGAAATTATCCATATATTCGCCGCATTTCCGATATTGGCGATCGAAATACAGCTGTTTCATTCGAGCAGTTTGTCCACTGCAATCCTTATATTCATCATAAAATGTATGACATGGTGGAATAAGATGAGAATCATTCATTTCTAATGGGAGCTTTCATTTCGAATTTAAATTTCAATTAAAACTTAATTTTCAAATATTTAATAAAATTCAATATTCTAGTTCCGCCGTAATTTAAATATTCTTCCGTCGCAATTTACTCATTAGTTCGATCTTATCATCAATCCATCCAATTTGACAATTAGATGGTCAAAACTGCAACTTCATTAAAAATAAAGTAAAATTCAAAGTAATTTAAAAGAATTTAAGCGATTCTCTGATGTTTGTTTAGGCACAATGCGTTTCATAAATGCGAATTTACATGCTTTGATCATGGATGAAAAGAAGTTTAACCTGAATGGACCCGACGGAGTTGAATATATTTGGCGTCAGGAAGGAGAATGTGAACGAATTGAGTACCAGGAATCGGCTAAACAGCACAGAAAATCAATAATGATTTGGGGAGTATTTTCTGTGCACGGTACTTTAAAATTGTGCAGAGTATCATCAAGAATGAATTCCGGCGATTACTTAAAAATGTAGGGGAATGATTTCTTACCCCCACTAGATCAAAATCAGAGAGATACATTTATATTTTAGTAGGATTCAATCCATCGCAGTAAGAAGACGATGGAAGCATTATCCAACTGAAATTTTCGCTTATTCGAGCATCCCGCGCGCTCACCGGACATCCTATTGAAAATTTATGGACCATAATTTCTCGACGGCTATATAAAGGACGGTGTTATTCCGACGTTGAAGATCTATGGAATAGCCTAGAAAGAGCATGGGCCGAAATTCCCAATGAAATATGTGAAAACTTACAATTGTTAGTAAAATCGATGAATCGACGTTATTTACAAGTTGTCACTCGGAAAGGGAAGTGGACCGATTATTAAAATTGAATAAAATTCGTTTATATCTTTTTCTCCAATTAAACTAAAATGTCCGAACATTAATGAAACTAAAATTATCAGTTTTGGGTAAATGCATGTAAATTGTCATGTCCGAACATTAATGAAACTCACTGTATTAGATATTGGTTATATACGGTATATATACGTTTTCATCAATTATATAAGTAACCTTTTTCATCCTTATATCAGATAACATCACGAATGACATTCTTTTTGCAAAATCGGAAGACTACCATATGAACAAAATAAGTCAATATCTTTCGTCAATATAAATAAGGCCATCTTCTTCGATTCGATTTATGAGATCGATCATTTGGAACGAGAGACATTCATCGAATCGAATGACGACGATAATAATTTCTTGTATTTGTGACATGGAATGAATAATGCTTATATTCTCTCAATTCTTCTCCAATCGATTGAAGCTAATAATATTTATGGAGATGAATTAGGTCGTGGAATTTATTTATCTGATTACTTTCAAAAATCTTTCGGTTATAGTCAAGGAAGACAATTCAATAAATTCGCTAGTGACCGCTAGCGAATGATTATTACGCACTCTTTATTAACTATTTTTATATTTTATTTTTATTAAATTTTTTCATTCCATTCAATTTTGTTTATAAGTAAATATTTTCTTTCAATATTTCTTTTCTTCCTTAACATAGAAATGATAGATAATAGAAATATATGTAAATGTATATAAGCGAATAATATTATTATTATTATAATCACGAATTAGAGCACAAATGATGTAGATCATAGAAATATTCGAAGCAAAGATATTGGTTGCAACTGCTGCTCTAATAATATTCTCTAAACGTATTTTGAAACAAATTTCGTCCACAGTTATGAAATGTTCATCGTCGTTTTTTTCGATGTAATCAGCGACTTTCCAACCATCTTGGAACAAATTATAAAAACGTGGAAGCAGATAATTGATGATACACCAAAGATGGTATTTTAATAATTGTCTGTCGATTATGGATTTTTATGTCAGTTCTGTGACGAAGAAGATGTTGGGTAATTCTTCGAACATCCAATGGTTGAGCTAAATATGTCGTTCTACCCGGAATATGATGGACATTCAGATTAGAGTTAACGGAATGTGAATCCAGAACCATCAACCAGGAGCAAATTGTTCGTATAAATATTATCGGTTACGATAACAAAGGTCAATGAGGAGTGTAAATAATTTGATTATCGCATTATATATTCGAATTTGAAGATATTGAGCTGTGTTTTTTAAAAGTAAACTTTAAATTATCAGTATTATTAGGTATTATTAGGAAAGGATTAATATTAATAACATTAAAATTAATTCAAATAAAATTGGAAGAGATGTCGGTTGTTAATGTTGACACGTTTAGCGAGAAATCGTTGGTGTTTTACATCCAAACTCATCATCATATAACGTTACCCATTCCATTGACGAAGAAAGATATTTTGGAGAATTTACACGAAGCGATATTAAAGGAAGTCGAAAAGGTGTTTGAAACGAATACTATAAAGTTCCGTATCGATTCCAACAAAAAAGAGATAGAAGAAGATGAACGTGTAAAATTATCCTTCATAATTGACAAGAATGAGAATGAATTGAATTGTGAATTCTACAAATTATCATTATTTCGAACAGTAAAATCAGCGACATCTTATTTATCCTCATTCTTCGCTTATTTCAATGTGAATGGAATGAAGGAATCAATGGAGAATTATCGATTGGAAACGATAATAATTCCCATCAATTATTTTTATATTTGTCATCCGGACGACGAATTAAATCTCATTTATCGTGAGCTGTGTGATGGTATGAAGAGTCAAATGAAAGAATATGTGAATCAATTATTCCAATCGATAAAAATGATCAATTCATACGAACATAAAATCACGTCAGAATTGAATTCCATATTAAATAAATCGATAAATTTCCATCATTATCATATAACGACGGAAGGAAAGATTGATGGAATTAAACCATCAGTTCATCCCAAGAGAAAGAATGTCAATTATTTGTTGAGTGTGATTGTCGATTCGAATTCATTCGATATTAATCAATATTTAAAAGAAAATTATTTCTTGAACATAGACTCAATCGAATCGATCGATTCGAATTATAAGTCAGTTTTTCTATCAAAAAGGAAAGAAGAACTGATCGATCGAACGACATCGATTATTAAATGTAATTCTTCCAATCACAATTGTCACAATGAACCCGTTCTCCTTCTCAACATTCATGAACATGTGAACGATCTATTAAAGAATGATGATTCCGATGACGATTATATCACCGGTGTCATCCAAGGTGATTATTTATATTATCATTATTGTCAGGATAAGACAGTGGATGATGTAGGATGGGCATGCGCTTATCGTTCACTCCAAACATTATGTTCCTGGTATTATTTAAAAGAGATAAATGGTAGACAACTCGCAATTCCTCCATCCATCAAACAGATTCAGAAGATTCTTTCAAATATCAGCGATTTCGGAGAGAAGATCGTCAATTCACGAGAATGGATTGGTTCCACCGAAGTAGGTCTGGTACTTACTCATTATCTGAAGAATGATTTCATATTTAGAATACTCCATCTCCCTTCACCTGTCATGTTCATGAAGAATGCACGAGGAATCATTAAACATTTTAATGAAAACGGACCACCCATCATGGTAGGAGGTAACCGGTTAGCACACACCATTTTGGGGATGCGCCTCAATGTGGATAATGGGCAAATCGACTATCTTATCTTAGATCCACATTATAAGGGCAATGACGTGATTAGTGAGGTGGTTAAGAACAAGGGTGTTCGCTGGGTCAAACAAGATTTCTGGAATGCACAATCGTTCTATAACATCTGCATTCCTTCAACCAATGAATAGGAAGTTATTTTCAACATGAAATTTTGTAGTATAAACTAAATTTACAAGAGTTTGTAACTTTCACCTGATATTTAATTATTAAATTATTAAAAAGTAATAATAAATGTTGTAAAATATCTTCTATATTTTTGTTTGTTGTTGTGGCTCGGCAACTTTTGTAGATTGATGATTAGTCTAAATAGGAGAAAAAATGTCATATGGAAATTTGTTTAAAACAAATCATTTATTTTTTTTAAAATTCGGCTTAACTTACAATGGTTAATCAATTTGATTACTATTGGTAAGTTAGATATTAAGCTGAAATTTTGAAATAAAATTCAGTCGTTTAAGATCTTATTTCTTTTTGAATTCCAATGAATGCCAATCGTAAAGAACAGTTTGAATATGACGTGTCATTTAACAACATCATTATAATTTTTTACAAAGTTTTTTCTATTGGAAGCAGGAATGTAAAAAGTTTATTCAAAAGTATATAAAATGGGAACGGGCTTCAGTTAGTGTTATTCCGGGAGGAATTGCATCTCTGAAGCCCGATAAGGGTTTAAACACTCCGAGCTGACCAGCATTACTGTCAGCTCGGAGTTATAGTCAAGACGAGTTGAGCGACCGGATTGGCCATTGTATCACATACGATTTATGAACATGGTCAATCCGGTCTGAGATATTGATCCGGAAGATTAGTGGAAGATCATCCGGATCAATATTATTCGTCTTATCATCTACAAAGGGACACTCGTTAACATCTAAAGGTTTGAATAAGAGCGATATACCAATCAATGTATACCAATTACACCAGTCTTTTGATAGCACAATATACTCTACTCCAACTAATCAATTAATGGAAATAATCAAAAATAGTGAAGTATCGTTGAAAATCGTTCATTAATTTTATTTTTACTTCTAATTTAAATATTTAAATTCTTCTTGTCTTTCAAATAAATCTTCTATTTCATAAAAATCCATTTGAATATACAATAAATTAAACATTTCTAAACCAAATGACAGAAACGTTTAACTAAATTCTAATTATATTCTAAATAACTAATTGCCAATGGTGTATTTTCGAAGTAGCTAACTTTCCAAGATTAGACAAATTGATTATCATGTTAAAGTTAAATTATAATTTTATCGAGGTTGTTTGAACGTTTTAAGATAATAAGGTCGGAAAGTGGTTACGTTTTCTTTTGTTGTTGAAGAAATTTCTGATGTTTAATCAAATTTTTTTTCAATTTTCTTTGGTACCTATTTTGATGTCAAATTCATCAAGCGTATTTTCACATTTGAATTTTTTGATAACGGAACAGAGATATGGTACTTTTTCTTGAATCTGGTTGTAGGAGAACTAATTTGTAAAATCTAAAAGAGGTGCAATTAATTTTTTTTATTGAAATTCCCGTCGGGATAAGTTATTATTTATTGCTCACAAAAAGTGAAGAAAACTCCCATGAGGGATAAAATAAAAAATGAGTTAAATTAAAGAAGAAAAAAAAAGCAAACGGAAAAAGAAAAAGAAAGAAGAGAGAAAGATAAATTTACAGCACGAACACTTAGGACGAAATATTAGATATATCTAATAATCATACAAAGTGTTCCCGTTCAGAAACTCCGATAACTCGCTAAACTTGTTTTCATCGAGTATATTTCGGGCATTGGAAAGATGAGGGAGGAGGTTTGGTTGGAGAAGGTTGATTGATGAAAAATTGTAAAAAAAATTCTTAAATTCAGATGAAGTTGATGATGCCCGTATATCATAATAATCTCGAACATGGCCCAAAATCGATCTGTCAGATTCCAACATTTCAACGATCAACGAATCCATACCTTGAAACGAGGGATAAGCTGAAACCTAAAATCCAAAACTCCTAAGATTCTCTTTGCGAATATGATCGGAAAAGGAACAAGATCCGTAAGAGAAAACAGGAATGGTCTATTGCAGCGACGGAAGCAACCGACGAGGCGACGAACGGCCCTTGAAAAACATCTGTCCATAGCTAAGAAAGAGCTTGATGAAACGACAAAAATAGAATCGAGTCCAAATAGTGGTTGGACTAACATGGTGAATAAATAGATTTTTGTTCGAAGAGGAAAGAATTTGACGAATTTGAAGAACGAATATTATCCAGAGAACTGGAAGAGAGTTTCCACGAGTCTAGATGGACACCAAGAAAACGAGTAGACGGAGACAATTTAATTGGAAGATTAATAATTCGACTCACAGCCGT
>JALJEE010000044.1:0-22590 GCA_023231475.1 Seison nebaliae | reverse complement strand
TCGAATAAATTCAGTTACGATAATTGAATAGAAATTGTTTTGAAATGGTTTATTTATGCATTTAAACAATATAAAATAAAATGAAATTGAAATAATTTTCATTTTCGATTGTCAACACGTCGAACTTGTTAGTGACCGTTTTGGAAAAGAAAATTTGAGTGATTTCCTCTCCGAAATGGAGTTAATATTTTGATTTTAGAGTGAATTCCTCTCCGAAATCTAAAAAAGTGGATGAATTCCTTTCCGATATCGATCTAAATGGTGAATTCCTCTCGGAAATGGAAATCTCACTATTTTGAGAGTAAATTCCTCCCCGAAATCGAAGAATCAGAGTGAATTCCTCTCCCAAATTTTGGTCAATTCCTCTCCGAAATTTTGGTCAATTCATCTTCGAAAACAAATAAGACGGTGAATCAAAACACCTTATCTGCTCCGCAACCTCTTATCATGTCTCGATTTTTTTTCCAAAATGTACGGAGGAATTGAGTCTTATCACTTTGGACTCACGGATTATATTCACAGCACTACTTTATACGTTGTTTCCTTCATTCTTGCTCAATTTGTACTCATTATCAGATCATCAATATATGAGGAAGTAGCAATCTTTAAAATAATTAAAAACTTTAAAATACTTCTATTACGACCCTATTATATACAACCTAATATTTCGATCGGTTAATACAATAAGTTACAACTAATAGAATAAGAAAGAAGAATAATTAAACTAAGTTCTCATTGTTAAGTGTTTATAAGATTTTCCATAGAAATTATCCAAAATGTGATCAATACGATTCGAAATAATACGTTATAAAACTGATTCTTTTCCATTATTTATTTCGGTGATTATTGGTCTTACAATTACATTTGTTTGTTACAGAAGTAAACTTAACCAATAAAATTTTATTGGTTATTTGTTAGTTACATTGGTTAAGTTAGTGTTAGAATCCAAAAATTTGGTGTAATTTTTATCTAAAAAAAAAGAAAAAATCGAAAATATATACATAACCCTATTTTGTATAAATAGTCTACCAAATGGTCGGTCTACCAAATAACCGTCTACCAAATGATCGTCTACCAAATGACTGGTCTATCAAATTACTGGTCTACCAAATGACGTTTCCCAAATTCCGGACATTTTTTCCTGTTCTTACATCGAATTGGTGAAAGCAGTTAACCTTTAAGAAGTAGTTAACCCATACTCATCGAAAAAGAAAGATGTTAACCTCGCTAAAAAGAATGAAGTTAACTCACATAGAGAAACATGTTAACCCTCTTTTCTGTAAACGGAAAGAAATTAACCCATTTCCTATTTGAAACAAAATTGCTGGTTTTGAGTAGAAAAGAATGAAGTAAACTCATTTTAAATAGAAAAAAATTTTGTTAAAAATATCACTATCAATATAATTATTGTGGGACTTTTAACGAAATGGACAAATATTTATTTTATGCATTATACTGTAGATATACAGTAATAATCTTAAAACGGACACAATATAAATGAGAAAACATAAATAGGAACTTACGATAGTTCACATTAATCAAGTTCAATTGAAAAATTTGCCAACATCATCTTTTAAATTATCAGCCAGTTAATTTTAGCACGATGAATTCGAATGCATTCGCACCTCCGATTGAGTTTTTCAAACAAACTTATTCTTCTATTTTATTATTATCATTCTTCAATTTCGAAATCATAAAATATTCACAATCAATTTTCAATTTCGAATTATAAACTTTTTTTTCACACTTACGTTAGAAATTCTAATTTAGAATCACTTTTCCATTTAAATTAATCTAATTCTTTTTCATTTTCGTTTTATAATTTCCTAACAATTATTTTTATAAAATATATATCCCTATTCTCATTCTTAATACCAAGCATATGTCCATGTAAAAATTATTTCAACTATTTAACTTATAAATATACATAGATCACTTTTTTCTAGAAAAATTAAATTTAAAGTCTACAAGCTGTCAGTCCAACAGGAAGGGTTTAACTCCTTTCTTTTTGCATTGAAGAATGGGTTAACTTCTTTCTTTTTCCATGGAAAATGGGTTAACTTCTTTCCGTTTAGAGGGTTAACATGTTTCTTTTTGCTTAAAACTCGGTTGACATCATTCTTTTTAGGAAGGTTAGCATCTTTCTTTTTCCATCAGTATGGGTGAACTACTCCTTAAAGGTTAACTCCTTTCTGGAACCCCTTACGTCCAGCACTAGTATTTTAGTTAGATTATAGAATTAAACCTCCGTTGGTTTAATGATTTGACGCAAACAAATCTCCAGAAGGAAAATAAATATGTCAGTTTTGAGGGATATCATCTGAAATTAAAAAAATGAAAATTAGGGATCTGTTAAAGAGTTTCAGTAATATATTTAGAATATATTTAGAAAGTAGTTTTATCAATTCACAACGGTACAGAACGTTATAAACTAAATATCTGAATTGTTTACCTTCAACTATCAGTCAAGCGCCCATTATCAGATAATGAGATGTTCTACAATGGAAAAAGAAACTTCATATCGCTTTAGATTTTTCCAGTTGGAGACGGTCTGTTAAAATGTATCACGTAGTTGAGAACAGGTTGAAAGTATGATAATTGAATGAGAAACTGAAACAATTTCTACTATAAATTGATAAAATATGGCCGGAATCAGCTTAACTCGCTGTCAATTCACTGATGGCCTATGTGGACATGTTGAAGAATATGTGTGATCGGAAGAAAGAACTTGATAAATAACTTGTCTCCCTCGTATCCTGATGAATGAGTTTAGACAGAAAACCATCAATATGGAATTAGAAAGCAATTTGAGATATTGTCCTAATAAACGGTTGGATAATTCTAATTCTGATTTCCAGTAATAAGTCTATTTTCACAAACAAAATTTATTTGTAAGAATAGTACATTCTATAAGGAAATTTACATTTCGTAGTATATTTATTATGGAAACATTTTGTTTTTCCGTTCTATATATGTCAGGGAACTTGGTTTGTCGTCTAACAAATATTTCGGTAATGTTTTTAATATAAATCTACAGAAGTTCAAAACAATCCTCTTTCAACTAATACTACTTCCAAATCACATTACTCTTCAGTGAATTTCTTTCTCGATCGTTTTTAAAAATTGAAAAATTTTCTTTTGGCTAGTGCCAAGGCAAATTGATAATATTTCATTGTAATTGATAGTGTTCATTTTGAAAGATGTAAATAAAATAAGTATATTCGGTCCATTTCCACTATTATACTTTTCACGAGTGTCAATTTCATAATTTTAAGAATTTTTAACAAACAATTATCGTTATGCAATAAAATGTTTAGGTGAGATTATTTTAGTGGAATTGTATTATAAATATTATAATAGAAAAATTATAAAGATCTTATGAACAATAATCAGACCAGCACATTATTCCTGGAAAGTGACATGAGAGAATTGTGTAGAATTTGTAAAATTGCAATTAATCTTGTAATGCTCCTTACTACATTAGTGAAAGTCAAAGGCGGGGTAGTTAAAGAGGAATGTCGTTTATGGATAAAAGTAAATGGAGGACGATGACAATCATGTGAAGCAATAGTAGAAGCAAGACCGTGAAGGAATGATCATCAATTATGTGAAGTGTGCTCAATCTTCCTGTATTGTTTCTTTCTTAATATCAGAAATTTACTTTCGTTCTAGTAGATAATTAGAAAACGAATCGTTATAATTCATTCATCAAACGGAAGAAAGAAAATATTGCAAATTGCGTACTACTCTACTTCATCGTTCCATCTTGTTTTATCATCATTCAAAATTCTTCACACAATCGTTTTATAGTCAAATCAGTTAGAAGATTACTTATTTGGTGAGAAAAATAAAGACCTAGTAATATACTTTCACGATACAAGCACATGCTCTTATCTCGGGCAAAGTAACGATTGTCATACAATCAATTATTTGCTTATCATTGAAACTTCTCCTGCTCTTTTATTTATATTTTAGCTGACACGTGAGAAACATTCGGTAAATGATTTATTTTTTCAATTTCTCAAATATTTCACAATCAAACGAAAGCACAATAATTGATTTGTAAGATGATCGATTATATTCTTCAAAGGAACAAATGTTCCCAAATCGGAACGGACCCAAACAAGTTCATTATTAGAAATGATAAGGACTGAAAATTCGGAAGGATAGAGTGGTGGAGTAACTCATTATGTTTTCTTTATCAGCCGTTCAACTTCCACCGAACTTATCAGACATTAGACAGTTAGAAGGAATGATAGAACGGAACCTGTTACCACTTCCAACAACTATACAGAAACTTATCATGCTTAGCAGTTTATAAACAGAATGTCAAGAGCATCTATACAAACAGGAGTTTCAATAGTAATCAACAACTAATTCAATTCTTCTTGTAGTTCGTTACGGTTAGGAGGAGGGTGAGGAGGAGACGATGTATGATAAGAGTATACAAATGGTACAAATTCAGCTACAACTAGAACTACAAACGAAAAGTCAGCATGTCTGAATATCTCATTGTCACGTATGAGATGCTTTGACACATGCAGCCGTTATAAACCGTTAGGAGTTACATTGATTTGTACGATGGAAATAGATATCCACAACTCTCACTCTTTGCATTCTCCCTACCTCTCTCACTCTCTCTTTATTGATAAGGGAATTCTGGCTAGAAGAAATGGAATTTTCTTTTTTTTTCTTGATGAACTTATTGAAAGATTTGACTTTTCACTATTTTTGAGAATTTTTAAAGGAATTTATTATTATCTTCTCATTCGAAGTTGTTGGATCTGTTAGGAACGAGAAGTAATTTGGATGAATGTTCTTCTTTTCTTTGATATCTGAAACAAGTGTATGCTTGTTCAACTTCCCTCCTTTTAGGAGTGTAGACAACATTTGTATTTTATCAGTTGATAAACGTTAAGCAGTTGGAAAAGATGGAAGACAGAATGTGTAAGTAGAAGATCATTAAATTTTATGTTATCTATTAAACGAGTTAAAGTTCTTGGAAGAATCGATTTTATAGTTTCTCATTTATCTTCTTCTCAAATTCCATAAGATCTTCATCATTCATCGTCCTAATTATATGAGAGTAGTTGATTGATTCATTCATTCTCTAAAATTACTACCAACATCTGATCAACGACATAATTGCACTAAACACATAATCTGATGATGAACTACAAGATGGTTGATGTAAGATGATGGACTAATATCAAACTACCAACTAGAACATAACGATGAATAAGAGAAGAGTTACTTCCTTCAATCGGAATTAATCATTCTTCAACTTATTTAAATTAAATTTTCTTCTCTATTAATTCATAGTTTTTATAGACGTCGTCGGCAGTTCTCCCGCCACGATAAAAGATAATTATTTTCTGCAACATAACATTTTAACGGTCAATCGTTTATTGCATGGACACATTCCAACACTTTCTTTCCTTCTTACAAATCTGACTATCCATCGTAAATTCCTCGTTTGAATGAATGGGACGAGAAAGAAACATAATTACTAAAAGAAAAAGAAAATAATGTGTAGAAGACACCGACTGGTAGTAAATGAGAATGAATGTAGTTTGATGTGATAGTGAATGAATGAATGAAAAGTCGGTACGTATTAGCGAGAGATGATGAATGAAAAATGGAATTATTAAAACTTTTCAAATAATATTCCTTTTTACAAGTTCTTGTTTCATGTTTCATTTATTTAAACAAAATACTGATAAGAAATTATTAAGTGGATGCATCAATTCCTCGAAAACGAATCTGTAAGAATTTCAAGTTCAGTTTTGTTTTCGAACGTTATTGATTCATGAAACAATGTTTCCTATAAATATCTCTATTTCTACATAATTCTTATCATTTAGATTTTTTTTCAAGAATTCATTCATCATTTGCAATTTCTTATTCTTGTTCATTCATCTCTCTGAAAAATTTTCAGTTCTTTTTTTTGAGAATGTCAATGGATATTCCCATTCAGTCAAATTTCCATTCGACTACTTCATATAACAACAGGTTCGCTAATAAAGAAAACGAGCGAACAATTGTGAGACTTGGATGCGAAATAGAAGGAATTCCAAACGAGAACTCCGCTGCAAGTGCATTTTTCGATTGCTGTCCGATAGCTAATCACAGAATGATACCTCCATCATTCTCCGCCATGGATGTCAATCAACTGACACATATGTTTGAGAAAGTGAACTGGGAGGGACGTCAATTCTCTTCTTCCTTCAATCCTTCATACAATTCTTTTTCTCCCAACTGGATTGACAAATACGCGTACAATTATTCGGAAACGATGAAAGACGATCAGATAAGAATTATGGGAAATTCTGATCATTTATTTCAACGTTTATCGTTGAGAGATGACGCGTCATTTGAACGACAGTCATTCATTAACTATTCTGATGGACAAGATAATTCGGACCAATGTCGTTTATTAAATTATTTGAAGGAGGACAAATTATGTGGTGGTGAAAATGGAAATATTCGTTGTCGTGAAACAAAACGTTGTCGTCATCATGCTGGTGATGGAATATCAATAAAACAGAAAATCAAAGAAGAAAACCTACCTTATTGGTTGTTAAAAGCGTCGTCTGAAAATCAGGCGGAAGATGTACGGAATTATGATGAAAAAAGAAAATCAACTGAACAGAAATCAAAAGATTCAAAATGTCACAACCATCTCCCACAACGAAAGAATAAAAGTCAAGAGAATCTTCCGAGTTCTTCAAGGAAACAACTGTCGTCGAATAATCGAAATAATAATTTGGGTAAATCGAGATCGAATGGAAGAACATTCAATGGAACATCAAATAAGCGAAAAAAGAAATCGTCCACATCGAATTCCGTTCCCTTATTATCAACGTTAGACGATTGTTGTTCTCGATCGAAATCGTCTACTAGAAAATCATGGAAAAATAAAACTTTTTCATGTTCGTCAACCACTTCCAACTTATCCTCATCCACTTCAACCTCCACCATCGACGATGATAAACGAGAATTGTATAAAACTGAACTTTGTCGTTCGTTTGAAGAAACCGGTCTATGTAAATATGGAAATCGTTGCAAGTTCGCTCATGGAATGTCTGAGTTGAGACAAGTGGCAGATCGCCACGCAAAATATAAAACCGTTCCATGTACCACCTTCCACCAAAGTGGCTATTGTCCTTATGGGAAGCGCTGTCATTTCGTCCATAGTTTAACGGAATTACGTCGATCGTCAATTCAAAGGAAAATCGTGAACAAAAGTCAGATGTCGTCGATGACACAGATTATTGGGGAGAAGTTGGAGAAACCAGAAGAATCTCTTTATATTCGACATCTCAAACATTTCCCGAGTTTAATTGATGCATAATTGATTTTTATCAGATGTTGTTGTCTATATCTGTTTTTGTAAATCTTATTTAAGCTCTCCCTCTCTCTTTCTCTCTTTCTCCACCTTTTTTTAATCACATGGAACTGTGTGTGGCATCGGATGATAAATTTTCTTATTATTCTCGAAACTTCTTCTTGAAATTATTATCAATTTGACATTATCACTCTCAAATTTCATCTCTGGACTATTGCCTTTCATTTCATAAATTTAATTCATAAAAAATTTTCCTTTTGAGAATTTCTTACGATTTTTTTTCGATGTTTTTCTCACTGTTCTATTCTATCGTTCTTCATTTTCAATTTTTACAAAGAAAAAGAAAAATATTTTTCCTATTTCTCCATTTACAGCCATTCGAACATGGACACTTCAATTTCTGTTTGTTTATTTTAACTGCAACCTTCTTGGAGAAAGGTATGATCGGTCGGTTGAACTAAATTCAGTTTTACTTCTTTATTGTAATACGATTTGTGAGATATACAAATTATTATTCATCAATCCATTATTTAAAATAAAACCTTTTCCTGAATTCGTTGTTGTTATTATTATTTGTTGTCGTTCACTGGTTACGAAAGGAAATCGATGACATTCCAAAGTCGGTGCCCAAATTTAGCATAACATATCGATTGGAAAGGAATGCATGAATTGGTTAAGAATGGATGGTTTGACTGGATGTTATGACATTCAATAGAAATTCAAAGTTTTAGCATCAGTTCAAATTTGAGTAGAATTAAGTGAAAACTGGAGAGCATGCGCCTTGAAATATATTTCTGATATGTTAGTTGGCATGACGATATTGGAAGAAAGAAGAGAGGAATAATGGTGAGACGAGTGTAAGTGTTCTGGTAAGAACTGGGCTGGTATTTATCGGGAAGTTCAAAAGAAACGTAATGTTTATAATAAATCGACATAAGAAATCTTGCGATTAATTTATCAAATTATTTCTTCCGATTCGTCATGTCCTCTCCTTTCTTCCCGAATACACGTCATTTTATTGTATACTTCTCTTCGTCTCGTTGCCTAACTCTCAATGACGACGTAGAGTCCACGCTACTCATTAGAGAGTATTATGCGTATTTTGTTTATTTGTCGGTCTGTCTTTAAGTTAACGTTCGGGAGTGTATGAGAGAGTTGTACATATGTGACAGGTAGACAGTGAGGCATTGAATCTCTTATGACATGGATCTATATAAGATATGTGCAATTGGTGAAATATATTATTGTTAAGTTTTGAAGGAGCATATCCATTAAAGTCATTTCCATATTGCCAACTTGTTTAATTATCTTTCTTCTCTTGTTCTCTTAGTAGTAGTAGTAATTGTTGTTGTTGTTATTATTATTATTATTAACATTTATTTTTATGAAATTTTCATTAAAATATGTAGATAGAGAACTGGATGAGGAGAGAAATATCCATTTTATTTATTAGTAAATAAGTATGACGATCGAGTATACGGAGGAATCCCATCTCGACTTCACACGAGAATTGTCGAAGGATCTTTCGTTCTGCATCATTGAATATCAAGCTAGATTAGTGAGTGTAGCTAGATTATTTGTCTTCTTCCATCTATATGACATCAATAACGTTTCTTTCCTTCAGGTAACAATGTTCAATTAACTTAAAATTCCAATAAACTTTGAATCAACATTTAATTTCACTAATTCATCCACATTTTATCAGATTTTCATTCTCTTTCACGATTATCATCGTAACGACGTCGAACTATGATTTAAATAAGGCGATGGAAAAAGAGCATGCATATTCAAGATATCCACATTGCCTGTCGGATGATGTTCCAAGTGGCGTTCGCGTTACTTGTTACAACTGCCGTATATTCATGTTCATTAACATCCAACGGTTAATTTTCATTAAATATTTAAATTTAATAACATTAAATTTTATCTTCAATTAGATGACGATTACATAGCCATTAATTATCAACGCCTGCAACGCATGAAAGACAGAAGCACAATTCATAATCAATTCCAATTTATTAATTTTAATTATGTTTCACCTCCATCGACCGAAGAGAATACGATTGACGACGAATCAAATAGCATACTCAAAAGTGTTTCCACTAAAACTAATCAACATAAAAAGCGACAGATCATTTCATTTGAAGAAAGAGATCGACTCTTCTTATTCTATCCGAATACACTCGATTTCGGCAGCCAGTTCACATTCTTGAATATTATGCGAAAATTTTATTTTCCTTTCTAGATTGATCGGTAACGTTAAAGTGCGTTATGTCACCATCAAGAATTTGGTGTCGGATAGAAATATCACAATAACTTCCATCGAAACTGATTCGAAGAATATTCAAGTTGAATGGAATAATCATGTGGTGAAAGTTTCTTCATTTTATCCAAACATAATTTAACTTTTTCTTCTCAAAAGAAATTTCGAGAGTCGGAAGTGATTGTTATTTCAGTTTACTATATACCCACAAATACCAATCAAATATTCGAGAGAATATTCATCGAGATAGAAGATGGCATAATTTCTTATTTGGTGACGGGAACTGGTCTCCAACCAAATGAAAAGGAAGAAACGACGTCAACGAAACAGATTCCTAAATCGATTATATCGTTTTGTTCCAAAATGGAGGAAAGTGATATGGATGAATATGAATCGATTGTTACTCCAAGGACGAAGATTGATCATTTTGAGAATTATACTCACATCTACCTTCAACTCTCTATAACATACGAGATGGTGAATAAATCAATAAATGATTTGGAGAAGTTACTTAATCGAGATCTTATTAATTCAGATCAGAGTAAATATGAATCAATTATCAATACGTTGACGGGTCTCGTTAATCAAACGGAGAATGTTGAAGATATTCATCAACGAAATCGATTGAAATCTTTCTTATCTCAAGAAGATGATTCGAAAGAATATTACAAAAGATTCTCACGTTATTTCCTTCAATCAGAATTCAATCAAACCGTTTCGGGAAAACATAATAATTACGTTATATATCCCCTAAAAGTTACGACGTCGCCAAAAACGAGAAATTTAAGAAATCTGTTAGAGAATCGACTCTTTGTACAATGTTCCAATTTTCGAGTGAGAGTGGATCAACATTATCGAAGGAATCGATGGAGGAATAGTGGGACGACATTGATGTTACAGTGGAATATTGGAAGGAGTCGTTTGGATGTCAAAACCATATTTCGTGCTAACAATGAACCTATTTTAAGTTTTAAAAGTGTTTCGAAGAAAAACTGTCCAATATTATCGAACGATCTCACTATATCATCTGACAATCTATTCTACATCTTCACTAATTTCGATTCCAAACAAATATCATCCACAACAACAACAACAAGAACAACAGAAACAACGATGAGGACAATAGGGGAAGAATGTGAAACGGATTCCCATCAATATTTCCAACAGAACTTTCAACAATTCATTACTTCTAATAATTTCGTTAATGGATGGTTGTTGAATATTTCAATTGAACATCGCCCCATAATCGATCATATTAATGATCCAATTAGTCAATTGTTGGAGGAATCGCCACAAATATTTATTTGGGAACAAATGAATCATTTACCATTCACTAACCTGTTATCTGAGAGCAACAGACAAAAATGTCCAGATGGACTTGTAACTTCGTGTTGGTTGATGCAATTGAGACGTCTCTTGACCATTGACGAGAAGTCGAAGGAACATGAACTCTTCATTCTGGCCAAGAGAGTTGAGAACAAATATATTTTGGAGAAGACGTTCCATTTCAATTTAACTCTTCCTTCCATATTACTTGTGGAGATGGATGAGAGTCATAATCAAATTACGAATCAATTCTCTTTCAACATTCATAATAGCACACTTTTACGTCTCGACGATTTCTTTTATGACGAGAATGAATTAGACGAATTTTTATTGATTGATGATCTGATGGTGAAAGTGAAGGAATATCTTCTGTCATTCATGAAACAACACCAAAATAATTTATTGAATGAAAATACTTTCCAAAAATTCCATCATGATATAATCCAAATGATTTCCGATTATTTCCGATCGATTAATGATTCGTCGATGAATATTAACAAATATTTCGAGCCATATCATCAATTACAAGTGAAATTGATGAGAACGAATTCGAATTATTCTTATCCGTTTTTATATCTCCCCAACTTCCAATCAACAAATCATTTAAATGACGAATCAATATTAACCAATTTCTTTTATGAATTAATCGCCAAGAGTTGGACCGTCTTGTCTGAAAATGAAACATTGTCATTGTTGTTAAGAAAAGAGACTCCATATTTCCGAATCCAACTGAACTTCATCAAACATTTCTTCGAAGAATTCTTCAATCGTCTCCCACATCCACTCATTAATTTGACGAATGATGTTATCGATCAGTTGATGAAAGATGAAGAGATCACTAACGAGAATCTTCCGAAAATCGTAATCGACGGTATGGAATTTTTCGAAGGATTATTATTACCTACTCATCCTCTCACACCTCACAATTATTCGACAATCAAATTAGAAATTGAGGAAACATTATCAGTGTTCGATTTAATAGGAAAATGGATGAAATCAATCCAATCATCAGTATATTCGGAGAAGAGAATTTGTTTAACTCAATCGAAAGAATCAAAATATTTCTTGAGAATTCCCCTCAACATCAAATGGAATCATCTCCTTCATCATTCTTCTAATTCTTTCAAATTCTCGATGAATCTCTTCTCAGGTTTCCTCACGATGAATTCTCCTCAATACCAATGGAAAGATGGAAAGTTGGATTTGGGATTCATTGACCGGAAGCATCATATCAATCATTTCAGTCTTGATAATAAACGTGTCCTCCAATTCCGAAATGATAATCCTTTACCGATAACGATAGATTCAATTTCTTTATTCGATAACAGTTCTATGACAATTAATGAAATTGTCGTTTATTCTGGTGATTGTCAATCATCGAATAATGATGATTGTAGACAAGAATTCTTATTGAATGATATAATTTCACTATTATTAGAACCGTGTGATGAAATTGAATTTCATTTCATTTTATCCAGATTCTATTGTCGGAAACAAATAGACAATGAATTTTTATTTGAAACAAATTTTGAATCGATCCGTTTTCCTCTCACTTGGAGTACTAATCGTCCCCTCTTGCATTTGAGAAGTGATGTTATGAGAGAATATATTGGAGAATTATCTCGCATCTTAACCATCGATATTGATCATCAACAATTGACTAATATTCCGATAACTTTAGGTGTGTCTGTGTTGCAGGAAGAACAATGTTCTCAAATTGGAAGTAATCCATTACAACGATTTTGTCCCATCTGCAATGAGACGAATATTGAAAAACAAAGTCTGTTGAAAGTGTATGAAGTGAAATCGTATACGAAAACTAATCGATTAATGGATTGGACATTCACCTCTTTCGTTAATCAAGCTAAATTGTATCAAGATAATTTACATAAGAGAATATTGAATTGTGAAGAGAAAGGTAGAAGTAGTGGAGATTGCAATAACAAATATCGATCGAAACAATTCATTCTTATAGAGACAATGAACAAACGATTTCTAATAAATTCAAATTATATTCATTCATTATCTCTCGATCGCACACCATTAAATGAGCCGTTGATTAAATATGAGAATATTTTCCTCAATAATTTCTTCTCAAACAATCATTTTCCAATCGGTTCCTTCTCTTTCTCCCACAACGATAACAACAAAATCAATAAAACAATCGAAAACTTCGAATATATTTCCATCAATTCGTCGTCGACGATGAGTTTGATGGAAAGAAATTTGAAAGATTTGGATGATTTATTCCAAGCACATCGGTCGTATGAAAGAGAAAATCGTTGTAATTGTTCGAGAGATCATTGTGATTTAGTGAATGGTATCGAACCTGATGGCCATTTTGAAATTGTAACGAATTTGGGTTCCTATTTCTATGGTATCTGTTTCCGAAGTGAATGGCCAGAGATCTCGTTTGAAAAGAAGACAAATTTGAAAGAAAGAAAAGGAACATCACCTCAATTCAGAATAAAGAAATTAAAATTCGACACAATTCATGTTTCTCAAACATCGCAGAAACGGATTTATCTTGATAATCCCTCTAGTCATGTAGTGAACGTTCAGCCAATATTCCTTCACGAACTCTCGACTGATAATAAAGAGAATAAGAAGTTATTGAAGAAATTGAAAGAAATGTTTTCTTCATCACTCTCCACTTTCAATTTCAATAAATCGAAAGCGAAGGCGTTCACTTTGGCAGCGAGAACTTTGAAATCGAAGAAGAATATGTTCTATTCCATTCCTCCCACCACCACAGACAATACTCAACTGAATTTGATGAAGAATAATCGAATGAATAATTTAAAAATGAAAAGTTCATTTGATAATTTCGAATTAAACATTACACTCAACAATGGAGATAAGAATCATTTAAGATCGTTGGAAAGACGAGACTCCCAAAAACCAATTACTTTCAGTGAACGATTCATCGATATTAAATTCAATCCACAAGTTCGTGGCAATCATTCAACAATTCTATTAATTCAGAACAATTTATCCGTTTTCGATATTTGGATAATCGAAGGATATGGAACAGTTATCGTTCTCCGATTTGGTGACATATCACAGAATCCGTGGGAGATTCAAGGAATGTCTGGTTCTAGTTTGCCGTTGGCTGAAGTGATGAGGACAATTGGAAATTTTAATAAAACCGTCAGTGCTTTCATTCAATCAGAAACGAATAACGACAAAGATTGTAAGTTATTAAATCTTACTAAATATTTTCCCTTATCCAATTATGGGAATTTGCCTTTGAAAATTATAAAGATATTCATTTCTCGTCACAAACCAACATTAAATGACTTGAAAGGTGAATCATGTCGTGCTAGGAATGTTTGGATTCATAATGTCCATTGTCCTTCTATCAATCGTCCACTCATCATTGGAGAGAAGAGACAGACTTGGATTCATTTATATTATCAACCATTACTCACACAATATATTATTCATCGTTGGTTGGTAGTTGGCGTTCAAACGAATACAACAACTATATTTTATTACTATGTATTTCGACTCAATCTCACCAAAAATTTCATCCACAAATGTGTATTACAATCGAAAGAGACAACTCTCCATCGACGAGAAGAACTGTTGGTAATGTATTGTTGTATGATTGCCTTTACAATTATCATTTGTCTCTCCATCTTATACGGATGGCAAGAATATCAGGAATTCTATTTTAATTTCAATTATCAACAAAATGAAAAATCGATGGTAGGATATCTGTATCACAATATCTTCGATACAGCTATCCATTATTTCCGTTTGAATAATTTGACGGAAAACATGAAGATTCTGTTAAAACGACTCCATAAAGAATCGAATAACACTTCCACCGTCACTACGATGACGAATGACACCGAAACGAAAAGTGGAGTACCGAGCACTAAATCGTTAATTGTCGAACAACCAACGAATGATTCGAACGACTCACAACAAATTCATCAACGAACTCAACAAACTAAAAATAAAATGCGGAATAATAATTTTGGAGGTAATCGGATGAAACCGCATAAATTGCCTCATTCGCAACTTCGACATCGAGTCGTTACAAAAAATTCTTTCTCTAAAACTAAAATGAATAATCCAGTTGTTCTGCCTGTCAATACAGCGAAACCATATGTTGTGATACCGGAAAGGAAGAAAGAACCGAATCAGAATGAAAAATTGATAGAACATCCGAAGAATCATCGAAAAGATTTGGAGATAAATATCGATTCCAATTCAGATTGTTCTCCCTTATTGAAGATTACGACGAATAGAGAAACGAAAGAGAAATCACCATCAGAATCTTCTATACCTTCTTCCCTTGAAAGTAAAACGGTAGGAAAATCGGTGAATAAATCGAATAACTCCAACTTGGCATATCAATATAGAAAGAAAGAGTATGTGAAGAAACCTTTGGTAGATGTATCTACATCTTCCTCCTTGTCGCCATCTACTCAAAAGCGAATGAAGGTGAAAAAAATTAATTCGAACGAAAATATAAAACAATCAGATTTTAATGAACTTTCATCCACCTCAACTACAGATCGATTTCTGATGGAAACGAATTTATTAAATATTTTGCACAGAGAACCTGATATTGAAACAAAAGTGAAATCGATTAATAAGAAACCGTCAAACATCCCAAATCATATCATTACAAAATCGTTCACTGAAACGAAGAAACAATATAAAAATTATGCTGAAGCAATTCAAAAGAATTTGAAAACATTTGACAAATCGAAGACAAAAGTAACAGAGAAGCCACTTCTTCCTAAAAATGAGATAAATGACGATATTATCGATTTCCAGAAGAATAATGATATTGGAAGAATTGGTGATATTAACGGAGAGTTTCCCTTACCTAAATCGAATGATAAACGAAAACAACAACCATCTCCATCAGTTAAAAGTATTGTGAAAGAAAGAAGAAAGAGATCGGTTATTAAGAAAACGGTTAACAAGAATGTTCATGTCAAACAACATTATTTGACGGAAGAGATTGAGAAGAGAAAATATTATAACAGTCCAATTTCGAAAGAAACATCCACTCCAGAATGGTTCGATAATGATACTGAAATAAATGATGATAATATGTTCGATAATATCATTGAAAATACGAGACAACTCTCCCATCGACGTGGTACTCTCACGAATATGACAGATGAAATATTTCAGTTGTCTTCTGATGATAGTGTAGATATATCGTTAGCTGATAATGTCGACGATGTTTTCCGTCATAATGATGATGGAATGAATAATGTTGATTCGGATAATTCGGAAAATTCCATCGATTCAAATTCCAGTACTGGAACTCAATCAGTTTTATTAAATTTAGATAGTGAATTGAAGATGATGAAGGAAGATATGGTTAATCGGTTGAACGGTTTAGACACATCGCAGAAACACGATTCTGTGAGCGATTGGGTTGGAACTTGTTTGACCACGTCGTCTTCCATATTGACGAGTGCAACGACAACGAACTTGAATTCATTTCCTTATCATCAAACTAATAATATCAGTTCAACGACCATTCCCAACTATTTCATACAACAATCTCCCATTCTCCACAATCAACAGACTACTCAACCAATAGCCACCATATCGAACGATTTCCAGCATGAACAATTGAATAAAGTAACGAACGATAAGAAATTCATTATGAATAATCAAATCTCATATGACAAACAAAACTATTATGAAGGAAATGTCAATACGAACACCAGAATATGTTCAATTGCACCATTAGCTGCTATACCTCTCAACACCAACCGCTTAAGTAATTGGAGTCAACCGGTGAACAAAAATAGTTTATTCTCAACGTTTTATCCAATTCCACAAACTCTCCATTCTACTTGTCCGCCTTTCTCCAATCAATTGCATCCTCAACAAAACCATCTACAATATTCTCCTCACACGCGTCAAACTAGAGGTACAAAGTTATCTCAATATCTTAACAATTCAGAAACAAATATCAATTCAGAAAAAATTAATCTAAACGACAATCCCAATTTCTCGTTATTAAACAACAAACATACACATCCCGTCCGACCAAACTTAATTGAAATGAAGAAGGAGAAATCAAACAACGAATCTCAAAGGAAGGATGACGATGGAAAATTACGATTCCATTATGATGAACATGGTACACTGGTCACTTCTCCAATATCACATCAACGTTTTTTCCTTTCCACAAAGAAAAAAGATAACGTTCAACCAGATGTTAATGAGGACACACTCCTCAATTTGATGCATGACAATAATTAATTAACACAAAAATGAATTGATGATTATTCATCGAAACATATTCAACGAACAACTGAAGTATTTTTACAGACTCTTATTTGACTCAATACATTTCCTCCACGTTTTTTTTATCACAGGATTAGATGTCAAATCTCAATAAAACGAAATATTTGTCGATAAATTTTTCCTTCTTTTTATTTCATAAATTGATGTTCCAGTCAAAGAAAAATAAACGAAACTCAAAAAATTATTTTATTAGATGAAAATCGATCGATATAAATATAATTAATTCTTGATATTAAACAAATATTGAAGATTCATTATTGAAATATTATTTCTAATTTAACTAATAGAACAAGCAACTTTTTGCATAGTATCTGTAGAAATCTAAGAAAAAGAATGAACATTAAATTTCTTCCCATATATTCATATACTAACATCCACCATATGTTTATCGATCGTCTTCACTTTCAATTCACCGTAAACATTGATATAGTTCACACGATTCAAATCAGCAATGACGTGAGGGAATTCAAAAACGTAATATCCATTCAAATAGATCTGAAAATATGTCCAATCGTCAGATAAGTTGAAATTAAAAATATGAACTTTCCATTTTTCAGAAGATTTTGAGATGATAATATAAAATTCTCCAGGTGTGATAACTGGAAAGAAAGGAGTATATGTTGTGTGTTGAATAGTTTTGCCTTTGACGAAAGCATTTCTTGAAATGTGTGGCGGTCTAAATGAAACAGTAAACATCAAAGCTATATCACTCTCCGGATATGGTTCTTTCCCACATTGGAGATGTACTTGAAATCTTTATAATAAGAAGAATAAGAAACATAAGATAATAATATATTAAGAATGAGAGAGTAACTCAGATAATTGATCAGGCAACGTTCCTTCGATGACAATACTTCGATATTTCGATAACTTCTTTCCAGCTATCGGTTCCATCTTCTCAATCTTTTTATTCGTATTATTATTGCGAGTATCGAAAAATATGTTTTCAACAGCTTCCTTTTCTGTGGATCAGTTAGATATATGTGAAAAAAAGAAATTGAAAAAATAAATGGAGAAAGGAAACCTTCTGCAAATTTTAGATCGTCTGTGTAATGATCGTATTTGTTAGTTTTCTTCTGTTTTCCCGTATCATTCAAAAAATTCTCTGCCAATTGATCGTCGTTCATCATTTGTGGCTGTTCACCTTCATCGGTAGTGAAAAGAGGATTCTTCTTTTCTTGTGTGTTATTCTTCTTTCTTCCCATATGTTCTGCGAGAAAACTGGAAAAGTCACCTTCATCTTCATCTCCGTCACTCATTCGACGTCTCTCTAAATTTGCAGTAATTCTTTTTGTCGAGCTCTTCTTTTCTCCTAATTTCTCTTTACTTGTCATTTGTTCATTGTTATCCTTTTGAGGTAGTTTAGTAAAATCTTTTGGCTGTTCACTTTTCATTTCTTTCAATCGATTAGATCGATCGTCGAACGATTTTGGTCTGGCACTCGAACTAACTTTCAATTCATCTTTATTCGTCTTCGATTTGTCAGGAACATTTCTTCCTATTTTAGACTCCTCAGAAATATCTTTTCCTGCTTTGGGTTTATCGATCACATCTTTTCCTATTTTGGGTTTGTCACTCACATCTTTTTTTAATTGAGTTGTATTATTTGGTTTTACTTCCAATCGACTTCGAATAGCTGCTAATCGTTCATCATTTGCGGAGGCTGCACCTTTTCCTTTGTAAGGCATTTTTTATTCGTCAACACAAACGTATGATTAAACTAATAAATTTACTCCTGTCAATTAATGTATTTACATGTGATGACGAATTTGATGATTCACCTCTAAACTTTCCCAACACGAAAATGATGACGACATTCTATTTTGTTGTTTTTTCCTAAATCGTGAGTCCTGTAAAAACATTAATTCCTTTCTCCAATCTCAAGATCAAATTTATTGTCCATCTATCAAAAATTTTAGTTTAAGTGAAAAATTTCTTTCAGTGAAATTTATCGGTTCTAATATTTACAATATATATTATTGATATATTGTTAGTTTCGTCTTCTCTCGAAATCTTGGAATATAATTTTTGAAATTGATGTTCAAATATTGGACATCGTCAACTTATTAACAATTAAACAAGAATTATTCTTTTCAGTAAATTTTATAAATTCATAAGTCTAATTGAATTCGAGTTATAAAGATTCAGCTTTCATGATCAATATTATTTTCTTCTCGTATAATTTTCGTTTATTCGACAAATGATCGAATTACATAGTCACTTGCATGGATCGGCGTCGTTGTCCCTCATCCAAACTCTGATTAAAGAAAGATTACAATCGAATAATTTAATAGAAGAAAAGAAATGTAAGTTCGAAAATTTTCTACGAAAATTATGCAAATTTACGAATAGAGAAAAGTTAAATTTGTCAGATTGCTTCGATTATTTCGACGTGATTCATGATTGCATCGATACGAAGGACGCATTAAGTCGAATTGTAAACGACGTGTTAACCAACTATCAATCAAACGATTGCATTTATCTTGAATTGCGCACGACTCCAAGAATTTTCGATGGATTAACAGAATTGGATTATATACGTCACATATGCAAAGAAATTGATTCATTTAAAATAAAAGAAAACTTTTTCGTTCGACTTATCATTTCTATCGATCGATCAAAATGTTCTACTGTACAAAATGTAGATCGTTTCATGGAAAACTATGAAACGTTGTCAAAAGAAACAAAAAAGATAATTGGTATTGATATTAGTGGCAATCCAACAATTCCTTTACCAGGGGAAATTATATCTCGAATAAAATATCATAAGAACAAATTGGCATTTCCTCTCACTCTTCACATTGGAGAGGTGAATGATGAAATGATAATGTCGAACGATTTCAACATTTACAAACATTTAAAACCGGAACGATTAGGTCATGCACTTTATATACAACCATCACTCTGGTCATTGATTGAGGAGGATTTATCGACAGGAAATTGTTTTATTGAAATATGTCCAACGTCAAATTTAGTAACGACTAATTCCTCTAAACATCCCACAATTTCTAAATTACTTTCCCTCGAACATTACCATAAACGTTTGTTCTTCAACGTCAACTGTGACGATTGCGGATTGTTCAATACTGATATCAAAACAGAATCAAATCATCGAACACTTCCGTTATCAATGAGAGATCCGAAATATCAGAAAATTCGAACACTCTCCACAATAAATCATGTGTTCGATGAATCAATTAGAAGTAAATTGAATGAGATCGTTCAAAAAGCAAATTAATATTTCAGATAAAAATTTTTAGTAAAATTTAAAATGTCTTAAATTAATCTTATCATACAACTCATATCTTATTCTTATTGGAAGAGAACTGATTTCTAATAGAATAATAATAAAATTTCTAAAAAGATTTTATTGATTAAAGAACTAAATGAGGAATGTTTCTTCTCACGACTACTAATTTTTCTCTATCGATTTTCAATCGATTCATTCATTGGACGAGTTGTTAGAATCAGCCTTACTATCCTTATCATCCTTATTCAAAAGGTGATGGTCGAATAACTCTTCTCCCAAACCAGATCCGCTACGACGTGCTTTGGTGAGCATGCGTGCGATTTCAGAGATCGATTCCGTTTGTTCGGTGAAGAAATTATTCACCAAAAAATCTTCGGTCTCATGATCATCTTCGGCGGCAGCTATCTTGTAGAGATCATGAATGTTCTCGTTGATCGATTTCTCCATTTGGAGTGCATCTTCCAACACCTCGACGATACTCTTCCAGTTTGTCTTTTGTGGCGCTTTGATATCGGGATATTGGTGTGTACCTCCTCGTTCGGCTTGATATTTCATAAACATCTTTCCGTGTTTAATTTCTTCATCGGCTTGATCGTCCAACCACTTGGAAATTCCAGGTAAAGCGACATCTGGCCGTTTGAAATGAAATGCCTAACAAATAAGAATTTAGAAAAGAATTATAGGGGATCTAATAAACCATTGCACGGTAAACGTAGGAAGCATGAAATTCCCGATTTACTTGATCGTTGACAGCCTTCTCGGTCTTCTCTCCGTAATATTGTCGTACACTCATTGTTAGATATTTGTTTGAACAATCACTGTTGTTGCTTAACAAAGTCTTAAGGAAATGTGGAAAAAGAAAAGTAATAAATTCGGTTGCTTTCGAAAATGAAATATAGATGAAAATGTTCTATTCTATTTATAGATAATTCTTCTCTCTTTCTTTCCTAAATACACGTGAACAATTATATCTATATTTTTCATATACATGTCACAAAAAAACATCTAGAATCAAGAGTCTTTATATACATCATATAGATATGGAAAAAGAGAATTATATTGGATAAAACAGAAAATAGTTCGATCAGATATTATGATGTTTGTATAGTATATATAGTATAAACATTCTTATAGGAAGAGAGAACACAGTAATTAAATAAATAAATTTCTGGCCTTTAACAATTCATTAATGTCAATGATGTCAGTTCGTCATTACTCTGTGTTAGAAATAAAATGAATAAAGTTACACATTTAATGTCCGCCATGCTCAACTACTTATTTTTCTCTGTCTTATTTTTTCTGTTTTGTTGACATACGTTCAATTATTATCCATACATGTAACTCTTGTACCAACCGATAGGAAAAATTGAAATTACAATGCATAATTCGATAATTCGAAAAATTTATTATTCATGTTTTCTTCCACACCCATATTTTTATACACAGTTGAAAATTATCTTTTTGTTTTTATTGGGGTGTCGAAAATTTCTATTTTAAATCATGAATTATACAAGTTCTTGGCCATTAGTTTCTTTAGAGTTTTTAGCGCAGGAGTGGACACGTGTGAGAAACCACTGAGTGGTGTTGTTGTTAAATGAGTAACTAATAATTATTTTTTGTTTAATAAATTTTTCTTTAATAATAAAAGAATAAAATCGTTTATTGATATTTTATATCCGAATAATTTTCATTACAATTATCTAATTTAGCTCTTGATCTTCTTAATTAATTGATCAACATTTCAATCTAGAAGAGAACCTCTTCGGTTCTTAATTTAATTTATCAAAGGAAATGCACTTTCACAAACATAAGTTGAAGAAAATATCGTAAAATATTTTTCAAATTCCATCATAATAAATGGATAATTCCCCATTGAAATGGATGGGAGAAGGACATAAGAGCCACGAGACAAAAGAGCCACGGCACAAAAGAGCCATGGACAAAAGAGCCACACAGACTTTGATTTTCTGAAATTTATTGATTGAAAATAAGTAAAACACAGTATATAACTGTATAGGATTGTCATGTCTGGATTTTTGTTTTCCAAAATTTACAGAGGAATCGAGTCTTATCAGTTTGGCCAGTACTTTTCGTGGCCATCTTCGCTTT
>JALJEE010000039.1:0-20450 GCA_023231475.1 Seison nebaliae | reverse complement strand
TTGAATTAAACATTTGACTGCAATATATGCATTTCCATTTATCATTAACTTTTGAAAAACAACGATTAACTTCTTCTTTGCTCATAGTTAGTAGATTATATAATATATATTACAAGCCTAAATTTTAAATTTACTTTAAACTGTAAAAATATTCAGCATTGTTATTGTGATAGTATGGGCATAAGGAGCTAATTTGGCTCCCTACATCCGACAACAAAAATACATGGCTCCGCTCTTTCGTGCCCATGACTGCAATAAACCATCCTTATTTCGGTGATTCGGAATCTGAAATATTATAATAGGAATTGGAAGATGAATTTGTTTATGAGCTAAATATTCGATTGAAGCGATTGAAACCATTATTATTTTGATTGGTAAAGCGTTGTTTGGTTGGATGTTGTAGTGGCAACATAATCGTGAGGAAGTTCAAAGAATGAAAGCAGAACGAACATTTTACCTACAAAAGAGACAGAATAATTAGTGAAGTTTAATCGGTTGGAGGAGAAGGAGAATAAGTAAATCAATATTTCTTTTCATTCCGTACCCAATTTGATATATATACGATCGCGCAATCCGAAGAAGAAAAAAAGAGAAACATTTTCTAAATGGAAAGTTATTGACAAACGGAAATTCTCTAAATGGAGGAAGCATTGAATAACGAATAATCATCCATAAATATTCTGGAGAAAATTTTGTTTTGTCCTCGACAACGTTTTATTTCGTCTATTTGTTTTTGTGTGTAAGAAGAAGAGAATTGAAGAATCGACCATGAGCGGGAAAGAAATAGAAAGAGATCTGAAAGATAATGGAGGACGAATGGTTATCTTGAAATTAAATAATTTGAAGATTCATTTTGGGATTGACGTTTACGAATTTGAAACGGGGAAGAATTTTCGTGGAATCAAACAAATTCCTCAAGGTCTCCATCTCATTTATTACAATGTCATTTCCTCGACAGAACATATGCATCGGATATCATTCTATAAGAAATTTGAAGGTGATAGAGATCTTTTCGCTTTTAATTGGAATGAAGAAAAGGAGATGTTGGAAGAAGTGACGGCCAACGAAACGATGAGTCGAGTACGAGACAATTTATTTGAGATTGATCGACATCTAGGACCATATCCTTATGAGAATATCTATGAATTATGGTTATCCTTCTCATATTTGATGGATTCGAAAGAGATTCATGAGAGTATCTCACCCAAAAACCATTTCATCTATTCAACCGAACATTTACAACCGTTAACTTATCGTTCGACGAATATTGGCAGTAGTCCATTAAATCGATTCAAACGAAGGAAATCTCCAGTATCACCATCGTCCACTACCCACACTGAAATCGTCGACATTAACAATAATGTGATAATGGAAGATGATATGAATTTCGATCATATTCAATATGAAAATCAACCGAAAAGTTTGAAGGAAGCAGAAGATCGTTTGCCGACGTTTGAGAAAGTGAAAAATGAATCCATCAGATATACGGAGTTGACAAAGTATTGTACCATACCCGATTGGCGACGTGAAGAATTTGACAAATTGAATGAGAATAAATTGATTGAAACGATGAAGTTCGATGATTCGATAAGTAGTATGTGTCATATCGATTTGTCACCATCTTTCTTCTACATTAATCAGAGATATAACTCCACGAACGGTATTGTGGGCGAATTACAATTCGCTTTCCTCTCAGTCTACTTGTCATTACATTCCGAATCGTTTGAACAATGGCAGAAGATTTTAAGAATATTCTGCTATGCCGAACAAGCGATTATTAAACATCCGGACACGTATTTGAATTTCGTCGATGTATTTTATGTTCAAATGAAACATTTGGATTCGGATCTCTTCCAATTAAATGATGAAGATCATAATATTAATAATGAGGAAGATGATGATTATGATGATGTTAATAGTCGAAAGAGAAATTTAAATAATTCCTCTACGTCTAACAATAAGATAGCTCATGATTTATTCATTTTATTTAATAATATCGAATACAATCAACATGGAAATGTCGATGGGAAATTACAAGAGAAAATGGGAAAATTCAAAAATTACATCGCATATAAATATGATTGGAATCTAGATAATGAGCCGGATGATTGGAAACCACAAATTGTTCAATTAACTGACGACGATGATGATGACGATGATGATCCTTAGACATTGATTAGAAGGAACTTTCATAATTTCTCGTTTTTTTTTTAATTTGTGAGCGAAAGTAAAAGAGAATTTTTTTTAACTCAAAAAATTGAACAAAATTTTGTTGAACATTTTCCCAATTTCTTCGTTCGTGTTTTAGGTGACGTTATTGGAAGTGTTGAAGTTTGATCTAATTTTTCGATTTTGAAACGATTTGGATTTTTATCATTCTCGTTGATGTATTTCGCCGTTGCAATAACGATATGTTGGAGTTTCTCTTCTAAATCCAACACAACACCATTTCCGGTATGACCGCCAATAGTAGTGAGATCAATGTAGGCTAAATTAGTTAAAGGTAATGCACATGGTCCGGGTGGCGGCCAATTGATATGACCACGAACTAGAATAGGAATTATCGGTTTATCTAAACTAGCTGCATGACACAATTCTTCTGTACATAATTTAGATACGAGGAAATGGTGAGAGATACAAGCGATAAATACTTGACATTTATCAATGGCACTTTGAAGAACTTCATATAGATTGTCACCAGCCTTTACATACTCTGTATCCATCCAACATAGGAATCCATGTTTACTTAAACGGTCGCGAATCATTTCCGCTTCGACTCGTGAACGATGTTCATAACTGAGAAATACATTCGGTATTGGAAAGACAGCTGAAGAGAGAGAGAAAGTGGCTATCAATTCTTCGATATGTTCAACCAAATCGTTTCTTGATAATTGTTTAAGAATCTGTTTCAATATCATCAAACATAAAATACTGTTGCCATTATTTAGAATCCAATCCTTTAACAAATACAATGATGGTCTCATTTCATTATTCTGACAATTTTCCAATATTTCATTTACCGAATATCCTAAACGAGTCGCTAGGGACATCCACAACGCTTGATTACTTGGAGAATATATTGGCGACAACATCGAATCATATTCTGTATTGGAAAATTCATCTAATATCGAGGTCGTCTGGATCGATTCCAGAGTTGTCGATGATGAATGTATGTTTTCACCAATTCTAGAGAAGAGGGAAGCAGAAGATGATGATGGAAGAATTAGAAGACGAGGATCGGATCGATCGAGACGTCTCGATAAATCTTTCAACCATATCGGAAAATTAGAATTATTTACAGGAATATTGATGGTAATTTCAGAGCCGAAAATTGTAGAACGATTAGAGTACTCGCTAGAGAATGGTTGCACTCCATTTGATGTGATTTGTTGAAAAGAAGAGTTTGTTATCAATTTCGAATTAGCATCGTGAACATTTAAGAGAATGTCAAGATCAACATATTTCTGAATAAATGATGTTTCCACAATCTCTTTATTCCTCTCACAAACCATCTCCTTCTTAAATAATGACGGTACGAGAGGTAAGAAATGTACGCATGACATCTGTTCGCAAGAACGAATATCATGCGATGAACATTTCATCTCACACGAACATCGCACCGAAGTACAAACTTGGAAATTTCTCTTCTTCAATTGAATCGAACTCAAAATATTTTCGCAAGCACAAATCATTAAACTGTTTGTTTCTCTAAATTCTTCTTTTCCACAACATGCTTCCTCCCATCTTGATCTATCCTTCGATTTCTTCCAATCTTGATTCGGTATGGCATTTGCATAATTTTTAATTGCCATCTAATTTCGCAAAATTATCAAATAAATCTCATTAAAAGTTTCATGAGAAATTTTAAATAATTGAAGGATGAAACGTATTCCATTTGACAATATTAATGTTATATGATATTCTTTTTTTTTTGATGAAATTTTCGAGAAGAAATCTAACTTGAATGAAGGAACAATATTCAGAATTGATGTAAGAGAATGTGCATTCTTTTTCTTCGTCGATACGAAATATTACTTGATTCGTTCCGATATATGGCAAATTGGAGAATAAATCTAAAGTTTTGGTTAAGTTGAAAATGAATTGCCAGAAGATGGAAACTAAAAGAAGAAATTAATTTTTATTATTATTATCAAGCTAGAAGAAAACCATGCAGTTGTTGTGAGAAGTTGAAATAACAAATGAAAAGGTGATGATTGAGTGGAATCGTACAAATTTCATTGTTCGGACGAACAATTGACAATAATGGAAGAAGAAAATAGAACTGATTATGAAAAGTGATTTATATTTGAAAATCAAATGACAAAACTTTAATTTCTTCACATGTTGAACTGAGTTGTCGTAGATAACTCGTTCGGAGAGTTAGAAGTGAATTGAATGAGAGGAAGTTGATGAAAATGTCTCCCGTAATCGAACTATCTTTACAGAAGAGGTCGATAATGTTTCCCAATTTCTCGTTTGAAATCAAATAATTGACTGATATTGATTTTCCTTTATAAACGAGTGATTGATCTATCGGTTGGAATTCATCAAAACTTAAATGAATATCATTATTTGTTCCTTCATTCTTATTGTTAGAGAACTTATGAAATATAGATGACGTTCCACTAATATTCCCTAATATTGGTGATACGGTTTGCGTAATTATTGGAGTTGTTACTACTGTCGATGTAATGATCGTTGTTGTTGTTGCTGCTCCTACTATTGATGTTGACGATGATACAGTTGATGGAGTGATCGATGTGAAGGAAAAATTGAGATCATTCTTATTGGAAGAGTATTCTGGAATGGAACCACTTTGTAATAATTCGTCAAATGATTGAAATTGTTTAATTGGGAAATGTAATTTTTTTGTTATTTTAAATAATCCTAAAACGAATTCATTCGACAACTGTATACAATAACAGACATCGATGATAATAATCGAATTCTTATAATTATCGACTGACGATGCAGACAATTCGTGAATGACAGTGTGCAATTCAGGAAAATTCAATGTCAATTCTTTGAGTCGTTTGGAGAATTGTTCCGTTGCGAATGACGAATAACAATTATGATATCCGAATTTCCTTAAATATTCCAATTCATCATTTTTCCGATCGGTGGGTTGTCGTTTTAATAATATGAATCGTTTCGTTAGATGTTCGTATATTCGAATGAAAAGTAATTGAGATCGAACTGAATCATTATCGTCATTCATTGAGAGTAATTGTCTAAGACATGAATAATTAATAATTGTCTGATTTTTTATAATATTCTCTTCAATCCGATTGACATATGAACTCCATTCCAGTGGAATTAATGTTGAGAAGACGGTGAAACGTTTCAACCATAATCGGACAGATATCTCGAATAATTGAAAGTCTGACCAACATTTAATTGAATGATATAACAAATCGATATTATCAATCTGTTCATTGTTTCCATCCGTATATTTCGTTTTCGCTGGAATCTTTTTGTTTAATAAATTTTCATTTTCTTTAAAAGAAATAAAGAAATCTTTTGAAACATTCTCTATCTAATTAGAAAGAAAGAATGATTTATTCGTCAAAAGAAGAAATTGTAGAACTTGTTGTTGTAATGATATATCATCACACAACTCATCGATGCCCAACAAGAGGACACGAATGTTTTTCAATTTATAATAATTCTTCCAATTATTCAATCGATTATTTGTCGGATATTTACTCTGGATCTCCCAAGAAATCTCTCGCACAACATTATACCATTTTCTTATGTAATCTCCATAACATTCACAATCCGTTAACCATTCACGATCGGTGGGGAGTAATAAATCGAAATGTTGAATTATGTTGGAATATTGGTCGAGTCTTTCATGGAAATCTTTCGACGGATTAAATGCAATTATAAAATAAATATTCTCATTCATTATCGCCTAAAAAGAAATTAAGAGGAGAAAAATTTATTGTTTATTTTATCAATCAATTTAAATGTTATTTATATTATTATTTAATATTAAATAATGGGTATTAAATTAAATATTTTTATCTCATCCATTTGAAGAATAATTAGAAGATGGAAAATGAGAAAAAGAATAGCTGAACCTTATGTGAGAACGGAAATAGAGTTGGTGAAGTTTCTGAACAATTTACGATACTCAATTGACAAGAATCGATGAAATGCGATGGTGCTGAGGGTATGAGTTTCGAATGTTTATTTTCTTTCGTTTTCAATTTTTCCTTCAGAATATTTGGAGCGTCATTAATCGTTTCATCAAAAGAGATTGAAGGGATTAATATTCGACATAAATAAATGTTTGCTTCGATTGTGCGAACATATTCGTTGTCTGAGTAAGAGATTTCAATTGAATCATTGTTGTTCATATTAAAATCGTCAAGACTCTCCAATTCTCGAAATTGGGACGGACGTCGTTTGGGAAAAGGACCAATCGTTCCCGATCCTATCGTTGTTGAATTGATCGCTGTGGCATCGATCAATAATTCTTTGCAAAACTTTCTTTTAAACGTCTTCGAAGTTGAATTCTTTGCAGATTGTTTCAAAAGATTATCTTCTAATTTCGAACATGATTCCGAATCACCAAGAAGCATAATCCGGCCATAAGATAAAGGAGAGCCTTTAATACTTTCACTCTTTGGTTCAGATAGACCTGATGGAATAATTTCTAAGGAACTTGTTTGACCATAAAGATCGAAAAACACACAATCATAATCATCAGTCAAAGAAGAAATTTTAATTTTATTTTTCATATCATTATTCAACGTTATTAATATTTCATTCTTCTTCCGCTCAATAAATAATTGTGATGCACTTCTAATTGCTTCAGGATTCATCGCTATATATTTCGTATCATAAAGTTTTTCGATACATTCCTTACGAGTCTCTTTCTCACTCATATTTTTCACCTCGATATTATTCTCGTCGTTCATGGTGGCAGCAAATGCTGAATTGACCGGTTTGTTCTCATCAAATAATTTCCGATTTGTGATTCCAATAACAATTGTTCCATACCAGTGGGGAGATCGACCCCACGCATCAGCTAACTCATGTTTTAATAAACGAATATCATTCAGACTCTGATCAGTTTGAGTCGATGTGGGTTGTAAAGCAGTTGGAATTCGTGGGATAGACGTTCCTCCTTCTGATGATAATGTCGACTGCGTACTGGATTGTGATCGATAATAGGACGAGCAACACGTCCAAACACGTAATCGTATTGATGATTTACTATCATTGAATGGTTGATTTAAACATGTTATTCCATGATTGAAAGATGTGGCGGCATCATCGGAAATAATGGAATTTGACGGTGATCTCCTCTTATACAATGTCTTCCATGCGAACATACCATCGTCAGATATTCTTATATGTTTACCATGAGTCGTCGATGAGAAAATTAAAGGATTGGATGTCATTCCAAATCAGAATGTCACTAATTCTCCTTTTCGATTCAATACTGATGATATTCTATCTGATTCTTCAACATAAATATTTATTTCCAACTATTATTTTCCTTATGTAATTATTAATGAAAAATTCGTCGTCTATCCATAATTCACTATTATATTATTTCAACAGACCGGTTTATATTGGACGAAGAGAAAATAGATGACCATGTTTTCATGTATCTCAGTCGCCTAGCAACCAATATCATGAAGGTCATCATTTACCTTTTCCCATTTATGACAGGAAGATAGTTTACTCTAATCAAACATTATCATACAATAGCATTATATAACGTTCTCCTGATAGTGTCACATTTCATTCTAGTCTCACTTAACTATTGCACTTCATTTCATTTAAAATTTAATTAATGTCAAATTAAAAACTTAATTCCATTTCCCCCTTTTCGGATGGTATTAGCTTATATGATAAATGGAAAAAGATATTATGAAAGATGTTAGATATCTAATTTTTTTATGGGATGTGTAACTAATTTGAAATTTAAGCTTAATGGATAATTAAACGTTAGAAAGAAAAGCTTTGGAATTGGATTGGATATCCGTCCAACAAGAAGCTGATGATGAGAGAAGGAAAATATTGAAGAAAAACTGGATTCTTTCCAACAATAATATTAGCGAACGTTGTATATATTGCACTTAATCGACATTCTGTTTTTTATTGTAAAATTTCAAATTTCTATAAAATCTTTCGAGAATATTCGTTAACGATGATTCATCTTTTGCACTTGAACTAAATGCGCATTATGGTGAAGCGAGGCAAGCAACAAGTTAAGGATGATGATGTTACTGATGATCAGGTGAGTACAATATGTGTTAATAGTGGAGGGAAAGGCAAGCGATCGGAATTGAAGGTGAAGTTGCATCACAGCTGCTTCTTTACGAACGAATGTTTGAGATCGAATCGATTCGTATATCTGGAACAATTTCCAACTCAAATTAAAATTCTCCTGCCCAAATTGTCACATTTTAAGGTAAACGGTTTCAGTCGACTGGAATTGTTGCAGTTGAGATATGCCTTCGAAATTGGAATGGAATGTGAAGATATTCCTGAGTATTTACATCCGATTTATACGGCCTTGTATCGATTCACTAGCGACGACGATCGATCGATTATAATTGATTGTGATCGACCCAATTTCTATTATGATGAGGAATCGGTGTGGGAATTCCTCTCCACAATGATCAATGAGAATTCGTTGAAGAGCCGAGAGAAGAGTTTGGTAAATGAATTGAATGGAAAGAAAGGAAAGAAAAGGAAGGAATTCATTCTTGAAATCGATGAAGAAGATTGTTGTCGATTAGAAGGATTTATACAGATCAATTATGATAATAATGGAAAAGGATTATCATTGGAAATTATGTCAACCGTTCAAACGGAATTGTCATCAGTTGATCGTTTAAAATTGGCAATTCGATTTCTAATAGAAGTCTATCGTGAAACGAAAGGTGGAAATGCAATTTATACAATTGGCATCGTTCGTCAAGGCGCCAAATTCTTGCCAGATATTGCCGAATATTTTTATGATTATTTCTCATATATGAATGTGAATGTGATGGATTTGGTGGAGAAGCAATTCCATATGGTCGATTATGCGACACATTACGATAATATGAAACGAAGTTTTGATGGTAAGAATCATTCATCTGGTTCAATGGACAATATATCGATGGTGGGACGATTCAATGAAGAATTAGGAGGATGTTTTTCTGATTATTTGTTTCTAATGGAATTGTCACCATTCCTCTTGTTGTCATTGCCTTGGGGATTATTCTCGAAGTGTGATAATATGATTCCAACTGATTCTAATGATGGACCGATCATGTGGTTGAGACCTGGTGAGCAATCGGTTGATTTATCAGAATATTCAATGTTGAAGAATCAGCAATTGAAGAAACCGACACGTTCCACTACAATCACCACAACTCTCCTAACAACCGATATTGGCGGATCTGCTGCGGATAGTGATGGAAGTGAAATAATACCAAAGAAACGTGGACGTGGTCGTCCAAAGAGTGTGAAAGGTGAAACGAAAGTGACAAAGAAAATCGGAACGACAATAACTGGTACGAAACGCAGAAGTGTTCGAATGACTAGACAACGAACGATTGACTATGAAGATCGGACATATCCTCACATTGATCATATCATCAAGAAGGATGCTTATGGCAACGAACATTTCCCTTGTTGTGCAGCTGGAATTATTAAAGCGACAAAATTCAATAGTAAAAATCAAATGAATCCGATTTCGAATGATTTATTAATTATGAAAGAGGTGGTGGTATTTGATTCAACCGATTTTCATAATCTCATCAATTTGATGGGTATGGATTGTTTTGTGGAGCCGAAGAACCAATGCGATTGGTGGCCATCAACATCCAATCTCAATTATTTATCACATCATCGTATTCGTTATAGTCAATGTGAATTATATGACTCGGATATTTATTATCTTCCTAAGAAAGTGATACATTCCTTTAAAACAACATCAGCTTGTGGTAGTATTGCTTGGCATATGGACATGAAACGAATCGAAAATTATCATACCGATATGACAAATGTAGCGATCGATTTATTTAAGACTTCCGATGAACTTGAGGAAGCATATGGTATCCGGACTCGTTCAGGTAAATCAGAAATTCCGTTAAAGAAATGGAATAGTAATTTGGATTGGTTGAATGATAATATTCGATTGACTGATCAAGATAAAATGGTTCATTTTAATCAGTCTCTCCAATTCAATAAATCGACGGAAGCAATCGCTGAGAATATTAACCAAATTCATTCATCATTCAATTCGTTAGAGAATCGTATTCGACGAGCCTTGCCATTAGTTATTGAATGTTCATCTCCACCATCCGTCGTCAATTGCGGGAAATTGATGAAAAAGACATCGAAGAAGATGAAGAAGATTTCCCCAAAATTCTCTTATTATACGAAAAAAGAACGACAATGGCCTAAATGGAATTTTCTTCCTCAAACAGATCGTACACATATTCATACATGGCTCATCGTTCATAAACGTGTGAAACGATTGAAATTGACTCCATTATTGGAATCGTGTCATGTATTTGAGAAGAATAAGCAAATTTTCGTTGTTTCTCGATGTGTATCGGAGAGAGTTTATTCGAATGTGAATGAATGTCGAAAAATTCATTCAACATTAATTCGATTTGCTAAGAGATCGATTCTTCATTCGACAGACGCAATTAATCGATATCAGAAAATGAATAAGTCATGTCGTATGACTATTCTATTCAATCGTAAGCAAATTCATTTGAATAAGTTGATGAATAATTTGTATCGAGGGAAGGTGTTGGGACCAGATCAATTTCAATTACCAATAAATAAGAATATCTACAAATTAGAAGCGATTAATGACAAATCATTATTTTTTGATCAGTTGTGTCTCAAATCCGATATCGATACAACTGCACTTCAACCAATTCTTATGTATCTGAAAAGAATATGTAAAAATTTGAATTTCCCAAAAGATATTCCCGAATCTGATAGTTCACCTGAACCAGAGTTGAAATTTTTGAGTAAATATTCCGAAGGGAAAACGATATCATTGAAAAAGGGAGCTGGATCTTCCGATAATGATGATGTCTTATCGTTCCGAACATCAACAGAAATGTTATTGAAATTTACGACGGATGCTGCATTGATTGCTAAGAATTTGGCTATGGCTAATGGAGAAAACGGTCGAAGTTTACAAAACACACCGAATCAATCGAAATCGGATGAAATCGTCGCAGAATCGTCAAGAAACAATAACAAAATTATTAATTCGACAAATACATCGAATAATATTCTTCTAAAAGAATTGGTTGATACATTTCTCGTTCTACATGAAGTAAAGTGTTTAGATTCCTATGAACTGTTCGATCCGGTTGTGGAAGAGATGAAGAAATTTGAAAAGTTGACAGAGAAAAGAGCCGAGATACAAGAGACATTCGTCAAGAAGAAATTTCAAGGGTATGACAAATCGGAATTGGTTATCCTTCTCAAGATTCTCAAGCAGAATTTAAACAGAGAATTTGAAAAGAGACAAAAGAAGATCGAAGAGAAATCGATGGAAATTGAAGAAGAATTAGAAATACAAGAAGTGCAACATGAAAATGAGAAGAATGAAGTGATGAATTCTTTAAGAAATTCATCAATGAACGGGAATGAAGTAGATGATGGTCGAGATGAGGAAGTGAAAGTGGAAAGAAATAAAAATCAGGAGAAACCACGAGGTTATCGTTATGATGATTCGGATGATTCGGATTATTTACCTTCAACCCGAAAAATGGAACGAGATCGTTATCGCTCCCCACCAGATCACAAGAGACGATACAGCGGACATTCATTGCGACATCATTCACCGAAATGTCGTCGATCACCCTCAATTTATCGAGTATCACGATATCAAATCGAATCAAAAGAGAGACATCGACATTTAACAAAGAAATATCATCGACGTTCTTATTCTAACCGAAATTATTACGATTATACTTCTCATCATCAAAAATACGATGAAATGTCTTATTCGAAATTTCACAACCATCGACTTCAACCTTATATCCGTATTCCTCATCATCATGATCAGCATTATTATCGATATGCTTACGAGAAATACCATCCATATTATCGACCTCATAAGAATCAACGACAATCTTATTCTGGCGATAGTTTGGATGATGAATCTAATACTCTGGAATTGGATAATAGAGTCATTAAATCAGGAAACATTGACAGTATTGATATCGTTGATACCATTACAACATCGAAGCAAATCGATAAGGAAGATAATGAAGAAGTGAATTTGGAAGAAAAGTCAACGACTAATGATCTAATGACAAATAAAGGAAATGACGATAATGATGATAATAATGATGTTGATAAAAAGGATAAAGATTTCACCGAGAATAATGAAGAAAAATCGCCAAGAAGAAAATCTCTCATAGAATTGGATCGATTTCAAGAAGATGTTTATGATTATTACATCGAGAAAGAATTAGATGCTGATCATGCAGAAAAGTTGTTGAATGAAAAGAATCTGGTAATGCAAAAAAAGAAAGAGAATCAGAAATATCTAGATGAAAGTGAAGTCCAATATTTTTATTTACATGACCATATTCTCAAGTCAGATGGTCATTCACCAAACAATCAAACCATTGACAACCATGTTCGACAATCGCGAGATATATCAGTTTCTAGAAATAGCCGAAATGATCCACATTCGCCATCATATGACCATCGATATCATAATCGATATGTCTCTACTCACCAACCATATAATTATCATTACAACTATCATAATAATCATCAACATCGTAATAGTAATAACTACCACCATCATCATCATCCGAATAATAACCATTCATATCATAATTATCATCATCACAACAGTAACTACCGTTATTCCACTTACGACTATGATCGATATGGTCCTAAACGAAGACAACAGTCTCCATTACCACCACACTCTCCTCGACGTCGAATACCATCTGGGTCATCCGTCATATCTTCAAAACGACGAAGTTATTATCGCCCGTCTAATTATCGATAAAAATTGTCGATGAAATTCACAAAATGTTGATTATTAAAACAATTTACCGTAATAATAATAGTAATAAGTGCACCATATCATAACAATGGATTTAGCTTTATTATTATTCGAATATCGTTATTTTTCATTCTTTTTTCAATTTCCCACCACTTTCACTTCATCAGTTTTTGATCGATGACGAGAACTTAAAAATTTTTCATGGACGATTTATTTTAGTGATTCGTTATGTTAATTAACTTTCCTCATGATCCTCACCAAAATTATTGAAAGTTATTTTCTTTTTTTCAAAATTCCCTTTGTATATTTCTTCCTTGTCACTATTTTACGATTATGACATTCAATAACAGTATGATTAGTGTATTTCTTCTCTATAGAGCAAGACATTGGCAACAACCATCAATTTTTTCCATCTCATGTTCAGTCGAATGATTTGATTCGGGTTACGGAAGAAAATGAACGTTATTACGAATTAATCTATTCACTCCTGGTCGTTCGTCCGACATCGATATTTTCCCTAATTACATTTTTTCTCAATCTTTTCCCTCATAATTATGTTATGTAAAAATACGTTATTTCTTCGATTCGCTCCATATGCACGGTAATGCTGATGACAATTCTAGTAGTATCGATTCCAATATTTATCATGGACTTATTAATTTATCTATAAAATTTTAATGTTTTATTTTAGTTTTCTATTTAAAAAATCTCATTGTAACGGTCAGTGAGAGAGGTTTTTTATTCACATATAATTCAATTTATCTTACTCGCATTTGGACACACAAAAATACGTCATGAAAGCAACCGAATTATCTATCACATTTTATTTATTGTTTACGTTCAAATTATTGCTTGTGCCATCTTAAACAAGAATATATTCCTTAATACTTTACATTTAATAATTTTCTCAATTTCTTTTGTATTTTCGTATAAAAATATAATGTTTTAATTTAAATTTCTTTTCCTCATTATTTTTGATAAAAGACATAGTTCTTTATTTAACTACTTATATGAAAATATTTTAAATTGATGTTGGGTTGTTAAATTTGAAGTGGAATCAATGAACTTCAGTAATATTTTAGTTGGAAATCATTTATCAAGGAACGTTGGTTGTTCGAAAGTGTAATTGGAGAAGGATACTAAAAATATTTTTTTATTTATTACAAAAAATCCTCCTGTTACTCTGCCTTCTATACTTCTCAATTTCACATTAGGGCTGGGGGAATGATCCATGATGCTTAAATGAAAAGGATCGATCCTTCTATACATTTTGGGGAAAAAAATCCAGACTCCAAACGACTCCTAAGACTCCAAACAATACAGGACAATTGAATGGTCTATTGTCCCAATGGAAAAAGATACTAAAATGGATACAGATGAAAATGGATTGTTGGGAATACGAAACGCCCAAGGAGAACACAAAATCATTGGACCAACGAATGCGATTCCAATGATTCTACAAAAATATCATGACAACATTGGTGGTCACTTCGGGAAAAGTCGAACCGAAGAATTAATCAAATCGGAGTACTACTGGCCTACGATCAAACAAGAGGTGTCAGAATGGATTGAGACTGAATGAGAATATTAACTGCGGGGAAACGGAAAAAAGCTCCAACGAAAGACAAACAATCAACATTAGGAATATCCACGGGGAAGAACCGGAAGGAAATACCGGCGAAACACAATCATTAAGGGAGAAAGGGAACCAATAAGGAAAAATTTCGGAGGAAATACTGACGAACGACAACCTCAGTTACAGGAAGGAAGAAGATATGGGATTAAGTCTATGGGACCGAAGAATTACAAACTCATCAGAAGACACCGTTCAAATCGAACATCAAAATGAAGAAAAAAGTAAAGGGCTTCGACTATATCGTTGACGTAGCATGCCGGAGGAATATGAGGGTGAGACTCCTCGTCAGAGAAGGAAGATTTATGATGGATGGACTGCTTCACATTGATAGAAGGAGTATTTTTACCATCTTTATTCTCCTCTTCTTTATTCATGATGACTTTAATGACAGAAGGCTTATCAGGATGTGCAAAGGTGGAATTACCGCCTATTAAAGTACTGGCATACGACTTCTTATCGTTCGATTTATACTTTTTGTTAGACGAATTATTGTGGACGATTGGACGATTGGAATATTCTTATTACTAATCGCTTTTACCATTTCCATTAAACCATCATGAGCCTTGATATTATCCGTGATCTTATTGTTGATGTTACGAATTCCTTCTGGTAATTCCACCATACCTTCTGCAAGAGTTTTCATTTCTTTCTTCAGGTGAACATTTTCCTCCAAAATTAAATTCAATTTTACTTCGATTGAGACAAGTTCTTTATGAACTGCTTCATCAGTGATAGTTGTCAAATTTTTATCCTGTTCGTGCGAACGAGATAGATCGGGTGTATCTGTACCTGTACCTTTATCGCTCATTTTATCTCTTTCATGTTATTGGAAAAGAATCAATTTATTTAGACAAAACCATTAGATCATTCGGTTGGACGAAAGAAAATAATTAATTCTAAGAATTCGAGTTGTAACTTTCTCATCGGAACATTCTAGGCAAAGTAAAATCTCTAATATATTCTATTAGCAATATATCGTTCTATTATTTCACGAGATGTTTCCTGAAGTTCCAGAGAAGAAGTCCAGGAAATTCCGGAAGAATTTGAACAAGTTATTGAAGAAAATCATAATTATGATGGTTCAGAAATTGGATATAATATTCAATGATTCAGATTTCCGAGAAAGAAAACAATTTTCTTTTATACCACCATTGAACAATCAGTTCCTTTTAATATTCACGGTCTCAATAACAATATCTAATTTATACTCAGGGGTCAAACTTTTTTGCTAATTTAACACGAACTAGACTTACGTTAGTAAACTATATTCCCAAATGGAACCAGTTAATGGGATTTTGTACTAGTACTATATTATACAAATATATAAAGTAAAATATACATGGAAATAATATTTCGAAATTTCCAAAAAAATACTCAAGAACGTCGAATATATCTATCCAGTATTAATCTCCAACATCGACGGAAAAGGACATAAGAATAGAACAAAAACGATGGCTCGCAAATAAGCGATTTCAAATAATGAGTCTAAACTCCTCCATCCATTTTGATAATAATAAATGATTAGATAATAGAAGCTGAGCGAGAGCCAACGAATTCCATTTAACGAATTAAAAAAAAAATATTTTTCATTTATTTCATCGGAAGAAAAAAAGTTTTTAATTATTTTTCCTCACATTATTTTTCCAAATTTTAAAATAATTATAAATTTTCGTATTGAATTTGATTTCTTCTTCTTTTTTCTGAAAAAAGTTTATAAAAATGAGATTTTCATAATGAAATAAATTTCACCTTTTGTAAATTAACTTTCATGTTATGACTGGGACCAACAAGTATATTGATTAGAATGATAAATATTCCTCCTAAATTCTTTAATAGTCGAATGATAAAATAAGTTCGATAAATGAAAGAAATAAGAGTTACATATAATTACAAAACTTGAATTCCGATTATTGAATACAATTTATTGGAATTGGACAGATCCGTATTAAGCGACGAATGATTAGCAAATAGATATCCATTGCTCATCATAGAAATGATGATGATGAATGATTGGATTGAATTGAAAATTCCAATATTTTCCGCCCTGTTCACTAAAGGTCTTTGATAATTGAACAATAGTCGTCGTCGATCGATAACGTTGTCGATAAAATGAATGATGGAAATGATAAATGGAGCAATTGGTAAGACACCGGTGAAGAACTGAAAATAAACATCTCTTTTCCTAACATCCAACTAAATTAGTTAACTGTAACGATTGCATGTAATATTAATTTCTCGATATACTCTTGAATGGTGAAATCATCAGATTTCGGTTTTTTACGTTCTTTTTGAATGTAATTTGTCCAATCCTCTGTGGGAAAATCCTTTCGATTTTTGTATTTATTTATGAATAAACTGAAGAAAAGATGATTAAATGAAACAAAAAGGAAATATTAACGGAATTATAAAGGTCCAAATTAGTCGTGAAAATGGAATGAGAATAATATGAGATAAAACTTGTATTGATAACATGTTCGTACATTGATCAGTGTCACATGGATCCATCCATTTTTCACCTTGTGAAAAGAAACCATTCAGATAATCTAAATTCTTCAAATTTTTTAAGTTTTATTTCAAAAATTTCTTGAAAAGCTTAACCGGTCGTAAATATGCCAAATAGAACAATGAACTGAAAGTATTAACGAATTGGAAGATGAATAGTTTTAATGCGAGAGCATTATTGTGATCAGAAAGTGTCCGATGACATTCCCAGTCATTAATTTTACGGATTAATTTTGTATAAATCTGCAAATTGGACAAAAAGTTCACTTATTGTTTATTGTAAAAAAATCAAATTTAACCAATTTCAAGATAAGTGTTGAAAAAGTATTTAGAAGGACAGTAGCTGCATAGGCAAGATTAGAATAAATACCATCCAATTTTTGACTTATTATAACGATCCTCAGTGTTGTAACACCCAGAACTGATGCAAAAACGAATAATATCTGAAAAAGTTCATGTTAAAAACTGTTTGTTTGTTATAAGAAAAATGATCAACCATTACCATTATGAATAAAATTGAGCAGCAATATTTCAATAATCGTTTTATATTACTTCCATTTTCTTTGTAGTCCCTTCTGGCTTTCTCTGCAAACAAAAAGCCATCAACTCCCCACTGATGCGAGTAAATCTTTTCATCAACATTCCACAACTTTTTTACAACCGAATCTTTTTTTCAGAAAATCACTGGTGAGAATTTGTTAGTCCATCGAATATAAACACTAACAATATAAGAGGAATAATAAACCAAATGGGAAGCTGGTTTTATTGTTAAATGAACCACCAAAACCAATTCGCGTTCTCACAATCGTACTAATGAGAAGGTATATTAAAGGAAATATTTATAAACTTATTTACCTCAAATTCTTCTTTCTCATCTCATCTAAAGTCTCTACGGAATTATAGATGCCGTAAAACCAAAAGAAAAGACCGATAATTCCAATGCTGAGAATATGTTTGGCAAATTTGTGACTCCAACCGAAATAGAGTCCAATCTCCTCTCCAAAATATTGACGCAAATCATTGATGGATGGATCGGTTAACGAACTCCATTTGGTAATAAGACTTTTATAGACATCTGTGATTTCTTTACTAGGGTTATTGAAATGCGTCTCATGTAGGGGAAACATGTCAAACTCTTCGAAATAATTTGACCTTTCCAAATATTTTTGTAACTGAACGTGAAAGATGAAGAGTTATAAGGAAGACGATTGATTCGATAAGTAAACCAGATAAATTCGTAGGGATGGTGTTATGTATCTTACATCTTTCGTTCGATGATATAATTTGCATATATCTGGTACTGATGATTTGAAGATGGCTGTTGGTATTTCCCAAATTGTATTCTCATTTGTCGTATTATATTCGTCGATAGATAATTTAACACAATTTATTTCACATTCTCTATCCAACAACTTCTTCATCGCTCGACATAACAAATACTCCTCACCGCCTTCACAAGAACATGATTCGACGATAATATCTAAAATTGATCTTCATGAAATTTTTTCGTTGTTGATTATAACTTTAACCATCCTGTTCTAATTCATTTCTCAAATTTATTCCTGTATTCTTTTTATCTCTTAATCGTATAACTATATCGAAATATCCATCTGGAATATCTAGATGGAGAATGATGATGATTTCGTTTTAATATTGATTTTACAATTAAATTGAAACTTTCACAAATATAAAAATCGTCGTTTGATTTTTTACGGGACAATTTACGTTTCGATCCCTTTTTGAGCTGTGCTGCTAAATTGTAAATGTTATCGGGCATGTTATTTTCTTTCGCCATATGTTTTCTTCCTAAATTGTTTAAGTTAAATTTATACAATTCTTATTTGTAGAGTCGTCAAGGTAATTATGTTTAATAATTCCTTTCATGGACTTAATCGTCAATGATTCATTCAATGATGTATGGATCAAATAAATAAATATTCTCTTTTCCTTTCCTAATAACATTTTCTCCAAAACAACTTTCCATAACATTCTCCATGTAATTCTTCATATTTATTTCATAATAATTTATTTTGTATATTCAATTTGAATTTTAAAAAAAATCAATAATAGAAATAGAAGAAACGATTCATCGCATGTTCAATGGAAATGTTAAAATTACTTCTTGTCTTCAGGTTCATCGTAGACACATTTAGCACTACCCAATTCTATTATTCCATGATCATGAGTTATCGATTCGTCAGCACAAATTAAGTTTTCACCACAGCGACAATAAATATTCTTTAGAAGAACTGGATAATAAAAAAGTTGTGAGAAATTAGTTAGAAGTTAATAAGTCAAATCGAATAACCATCACCTCCCCCATAACAGAAACTTCCGATTTTTCCATGGGCCGTACATTTACCTCTGGACATAACTGATCGGAATAATAACGATTTTAAACAACATTCATTCTGTTGACAATCATTATCGTTATAACAAACAGTAGACGACGATGATTCTCCGACTATTAATGCAACGAATAAAATGCTCATTAGAATTTTTTTAATTTTCATGGTTACAACAAATGAGTTAACTCCAAAATCTTAAAGATGAAACTCATTTGCCTTCTCCAATCAAAGACTAAATTACATATGGAAATTCTCTCAAGTTTCGTCCATATTATTATTATTATTATTTCATATCACAGAAATATGAATGTGACTAACATTATACAATTGCAAATACACGCGCGAAATATTGTTTGATATAATTTATTATTGAAAAGAAATTCGAAAGGCGATTTACATCGAACTTCTTGACAGTTCACGAATTCATTCTTCAAAAGAACAATTATTGAAAGTATCAACATATTATATTAATGTATTACTTTTTAAATCATCAAAATATCTTTAATAATTACACTTCTACCATTACTACAACCATGTATATGATATGATATATGTATATTATGAATAATGATATTTAAAATCTGACCCGTTAAAAATCATTTTTGAGTTAAGGAAAAAGGTTACCTTCACAATCTTCATTTTTACCAAGCATTATTACATAATCTTTATCTTTATTATTAATACAAATATTCATGGTAAGAAAATACCGGAACTTAAAAATTGAGCTTTTTAAAGAAAAATTTTACAAGAATTTAACATGCAAATTTATCTTTTTTTTTCTTTGAGATGCAGTTCGATATAGTTAAAAAGCTATATTAGAAATCTTTCAATTAATTCCCGCTTAAAAGTAATAAGAGCAAAATTGCCTACACTTCGATATACGACATTCTTCCACGATTAATTTTAGATAATAAAATATATATCATTAGAATCAGCGTGAAAAACTGAACAA
>JALJEE010000744.1:0-23983 GCA_023231475.1 Seison nebaliae | reverse complement strand
TTATCCGATATTACATTTCTTTTGCCTTATATTCTGTTTTTCCTAATTCACATCCTTTCTATTTAGTATTTCCTTCGTAAAATTATCTATATTTTGTTATTCAATAATTTTTGTTGCGTAATAAAAATATCATTAAATTATCAATAAAATTATTTAAATTTTTTTATTTCCTGTAATTGTAAATGTATGTAGTCACTGTTCTGCAATATATTCTTTTGAAACTGGGCAGAAAACCGTTCATAAGAAACTATGATTCCATTATTAACCAAATTCATTATTCATTTTGGAATTTGCTAATCGATTTTAAAACTTCGTCATAAATTGCCTTACCTTCCTCTAAAACTTAGACCTGAATTCCTTATTTATTTTTGGTGAAAATTTTTTTCCGTTGCATAATATTAGATTTTAAAGACTCACTCATCTAAAACAAAAAAACAGCCACTCCTTCTAGTAGTAACCAGTTTTGTCGAATTCACAGAAGTCGTCTGATTAAAAGAAATTCCTGGAATCCTGAATAGTAGCAAGAAAATTTAAATTTCGATAACATTAGATAAAAAACCTGAAGAATTCATAATATGAAAGGCCTTAAAAATATGTCTGGAAAAGCGACCCACGATCACTGGCACTATAATTGTCTAATAATGCAGGTACATCTCGATCTCCACCATATCATTCATCAGAAAAATTCCAGTTAGCGAAGACCAAAAATATACAAATTATGGTTCAACATAAGAATAAATTTTTATGAAAACATAAGTAACAGAAGTATTCAGCGAAGTAATAAGTTGGAAAAGAAAATGGCCATGAATTGGGGGAATGATTATCATCCAAACATATGACGGATGGGAAGGAAGATATGCAGTAATAAGCCTGTCATGAAAATGATTTTTGACGTCCTTTTTCATTTTATACGAATAATTTTTTTGGACTTTTAATAAGACTCGTGGTTGAATGTCAAAGCGTTGCCATGAAACTTGTACAAACAATCTCTGGTGTGCCTTCAAAAAATCGACGACCATTAGTGTTGAGCTTTGTGCTTTGGCCATTTGTTTCTACATTGGATACAACTTTTGAATATCCTTTTCAATATCATAGCTAACGATGAATATTTTTGCGATGTTTTCGCTGTTGTTGAATTTCTTGTTTTTCAATCTCTATAATTTAACTAGCTTGAGATTTCGTTCATTCGTATAATCATTTCTGTTCCAATTACTAATAATGATAGTAATTATCTGTGAAACACACTGATTTCCAGTATGTCTTCAATTTGTTATTCAATCCTTTAAAAAAAATGTTTCAAGCAATATTTTTGCTCATTGTCAAAATCGAATGAATTGGAAAAGCAGAATTCATTCGGTCCAGTATAACTAGAATGTTTTGACGTTTTATAATTAATAAACAGTTTTTACGTATTAAGTTTCTTTTCTTTGGTTCATTCCTTCGCGTTAAATCTATCGTTCTTTCCTACGACCACCACAGGATCCAAACCTGGAAATCTTGAAAGTGCATGATATGAGATTCGATCTTTAAGGATTATGTGACCAACTACAAGTTTAATGAACGACGGAATCAATTCCGAAATATGATCAATTGGAATATATAGGAGAATCACCAAATACAAACGTGTTTCCTTCAACATACAGGATTATGAAAAAACTCAGAAACGGTTCGTTTAATTATCATAATGCAGAAAGTTAATGGAAGTGCATAATGGTCGATCGATCATGCATTAGTATGTAACGATCATCCAAAATATACTACATTGTGCTTGGTCTCCATAAGAGAATATCAGACCAGTCTATTCTCCAGATTTCATTTCGAAAAAGAAATTTCATTGAAAAACAAATTGATGAACCAAACAGATTGAGAAGTAGAAGATGCATTAGGATTTTGATTCCAGCTAACATAATCAGATAAAACACCAAAATGTTTATAAAAATTAAATTTTAACAAATTAACCAAATTTTTTGTATCAGGACGATTGCATACTGGTCATTATTAGAAATGGACAGTGACCATTACCGTAAAATAGCGAAGTCTCATTGATACTATATGAAAAACAAGAGAAATTATGGTGCAAGAATTGGAAGGATTCATCATTTTAGTTATCCCAACTCATTTATCATCAGTTCGTTATCATTTCCGAGGAGGTAGAGTGTATAGGAATACTTCTATATTGCGCAACATTATATTTATTGATGCCACCTAATCAGATATAGAGTTCTTTCAGCACTCAATAAACATATGATGGAGACAATAAAACAATAAACCTAAATATCATCCGTAACAAACTAACATCATGAATCGTAACTTTATACCATATGATCAAATGAAAACACTTTCTGGCCTATCCATCCATACTTCGCAGAACTGAACTCATTTTGTTACCAAATATTATATTTTTTCTGTTTGTCGGCTTTTTGGTAAGTGAAAATTTCCTTTGTTTCTTTTATTTAATATTTCTGTCGTATATTTATCCAGTTCTTTAAAAAATTATTTTTTTGCGTAATAAAAATACCACTAAATTATTTGGAACCTTAAAATGGTGATGATATCAATTTTGAAGAAAATAATGAAAAACCTTTTGAAAGTGGACAGAATTAATATGAGTATAATTATCACAATAATATTAAAAAGGTCCTGGCGAGATTTGAACTCACGATCTCCTGTTTACTAGACAGGCGCTTTAACCGCTAAGCCACAGGACCACATACACATATAGACCCCACGACAAATATAATATACCACAATTCAATCGAATAAGTACCATTTTTTTTCAGATGTTGCCGAATAATCTTCCCATCTTCTGTTTCACTTTGTCAAGTCACAATGAAAGTGTGGTTCTTGGAGAAAATTTAGCAAAAAGATATAATACGATGTAGTTTAAGTTGAGTTAATTTTTGCTTTTTCTTTTTGTATCTAACGTTTATGTTAACTATATTTATTTAACCATTCATATTTCCTTTTTTTAATACTAACAGAATTGCGAACTTCATTGTAGAATTTACAATTTAGCATAATTTTAGCTGTTAACTAATATGAATTTATCAAACAAATTTGATTTTGATACACCCGATAAAACTGAAACATTTGTAAAATCTCCAGCACTTAATATATTAAGAGATCCCTATGAACAACCTCCTTATACGTTAAATAATGAGATCGGTGTTTGTTTCTCTATTACAGCTCTCCAGTTTTTTCTTTCATCACCGACATTAATGACTTTATTATATAATATGAATTATTGTACGGAGGAAGCATGTAATGTCGTCAATAAATTGAATAGTGCAACCACTTTAAATAGAAAAAAGTTTCCTGCCAATTTTGAACATGTAGTTTTTACCCATGAAGTTATGGCGATGATGTCCTTTTCCTCGATGAATGGTAGTGGTTTAAATTGCCAAAACCATACTTACTCATTAGGATGTCGTAATGCGACATCAGATAAACTGTGTCAAAACGGAAGTATTATATTTCAATATACATACCAATTACTTGCTGCAAAGCAACGTGAACCAAACTGGATGGAAAAAAGAAGATTATCATTATCTACGAGAAAAGAAAAATTTCCAAGAAATCCCGAAATTTCTTCTCCATCAGCTTCTTCTTTATCTGGTTTATGGAAGGAATTAAAGAACTTTATGAGTTGCCAAATGGAAAAATGTTATAAAAATGTTTTTGGAGAATATGAACATCTTTATCGGACGATGGAAAATTTTCAAATAAAATATTCAATCGTTCCAATAATTAGTTTATTTACTGATCTTCTCTATTTGGGTGAGGGAGCGACACATGAACATGAAGTTGTAGGGATTCAATTTGACAACACTGATAATGCGTTCAAGTACTTTCAAAATTCTTTATTACGATTTCCTGGAAAATATGACGACGAAGTTGGAATGTATTTCCCTCAAACAAAAGTACTTATTATACACAATAATTTAGTACCTCAAGACGATTTAGTTTTTCCGGAAAATTTAGATTTATACACTTTGGACCAATTTACTCGATTACCCTTACCTCAAGATCGGCTAAATGTAATTTCTCCAAAATTCAACGAAAATTTAGAAAGAATTTTTTCCTTAAACGGATTACCTAATGTTGTGATATTCGAACAATTATATAATGAATATCTGAGTGAGAAAATACCATTTCTACTATCACCAAGTATATTCACTATGAGTGATATGTTAGACCAAAGTTCATTCGTTATAGAAAAATTAGTAGAAAATATCGAACTGGAAAATATTGGTGATTGGAATAATTATCAGGATATTTTTATCGACTTTTTCCGAACAATATTACCATTTCCAAAAGCATTCTGGTGTGAAGATGAACCCTGTGAACAAGATTTATTTCAAACTACTTCAAATCTTAATCGACCACAGAAATACACTTTATATGGAATTGGCTTGTGCAATGATGATATGACTGTCGAACTTCAAAATATTGAAATACCTCCAAACTATCTCACAAATGATACAATAATTTACATCAATCGACGACTGCGACAACTATTCAATATATTTATAAATCATACCAAATTAGCAGGAAAATATGAAAAACTGAATTCTAATCAACAGGAACTATTTAGGAAACCATTAGAGTCTAAACTGATGGAAATAGTTTATAATGAAACATTAGTCAAATTACAGAATATAGAAGTGATAAAAGATGAGAAATATCTAATTAACATTACACATAAGAATATAATACAAAATACTGGTCATGTTATAGGTGCGTTTAAATCTTTAGATGGTAATCGTTGGTGGTTGATCGACAATGATTATATTATTGAGATAAATAATATTCGTGAATTTTTCCAATTAGATCCATTTATCTCTGATAATTATATTTGTCAAACTGCATGGGAAATTACAAAGAATTACGTTGACTTGGGACAAAAATTACGACAGTTAATAAATCCGATTAGAAGACCTACCCGTCAACAGTTTTCGTTATAGATTATTATATGAACAAATGTTATTTGTTCTCAAAGACTGTGTTAGGATTTTGAAGTAAACCAATAAACAAACAATATTAATGCTTAATAACATTATAATGCAGAATAACACTTTATTAGAATAGACAAATATCAAGAATTTTTAAAAAATTTTAAAGAGATGATTTGAGTTGACGAAAGTACATAGTCGATACCATTCCAGATTACAATATTCTGGTTAGTAGAAAAAGCTAAAAAAATATAAAACATTGATGCATGTAAAATTTTGTTGGATATGGTTGTGTTTAAACTGTTGAAGTCTCAACAATAAATCATAAACAGTTTCTAGTTTGAATTAATTGAAAAATGTTGGCACTTATAATGAAATTATAATGAAAACTAATCTTTGACATATGCATCTTACTTGTTAGCTTGTCGATTATTCTAACATTCTTTTTATTAGAGTCGATTCGTATCTTTGTAGTATCAAGTAACCTTTCGTAACCAAATTGTGAAAATCATATTCATATATATATAACTATGTCATTAACCAATATTAAATCATCAGTTTGTCTTTACCGATCATATAAAACAACCATTCTAATTCTGCCTTTGGATGCCTTTTGGAATTCAACCTTTTGTACTAGCGGGTACATTTGTAGTAGTATTAGTATATTTTAAAACTATGTTTTCTATATCTGAAATTTTTGTACTACTTAAAAATTGAATTTAAGATAAAATTAGGTTAAAAGTAATTCCAGGTACATATGATATAATATAATGATCGATAAATATCTAGATTACTTAGGAGATAAGCAGTGCATTTTCCTTATTTCATTAACACGATATACTATAGAGCTTCTTTAGAGCAGTTCAGCAACAAACAGTCTATTTCTCATTCATGGAAAAACACTTGTTAACCAAGATATTACGTAGGACATTTTTATAAAGCGTCCTTAATTTATTAAGTCTATAACATTTGCAGTCATAATTGTGTTTATATTTTTCAAGCAGATTTATTTAGATAATTGCAATAATCTTTTTAAAATTAAAAATAATTGTTATATAAATTGTTAGATTTATCTGTGAAATAAACCTGAAAATTACAACAAAATAATATAATTAAATATTTAAACGATTTTCGAGTGGTATAGAATTATCTGCTGATCTTACCTTATTAGCAGCGTTAAGGAAATGGTTCAAAATTATAACTGTTAATTCTGTTGATTTCGATTACTGGCGATACTTCGCACTGTGAAATTAACAGTGGGGAAATACCAAAAAATGACAATGTTCCACTCCAATGAAGTTACTTAACTAAAATGGTTCAATTCTGTGTAATTGTCAAGAGGAATTGATAGTAATTGAGAACACATGAATTATTAAATGTAGAACAACTACATTTCCGTTCCTTCGGAGAAGTGTTTAATATTCAATTGATTGTTGTTCATCAAAAAATCATTGATTTCACATATAATTTTTAATTTTTAATTTCATTGTAACAGAACTTTATTTTTTGACGTAATGTCATTTTATTTTATTTAATTATTTAATTATTATTATTTAAATCATTTTCATGACCAATTAAGAATTATATGAGTAAATTTTAGGACTTGAGAACTTATCAATCTTTTTTCGTGAGAAATGAATTATGAATAAATCTATTCCATCAGAATTTTAATTAATTTGCCTGAAACCAGTTTCAATTGAATGTTTTCATTCGACAACAAACTCAAGAAAACCATAACCAATCTTAATTAGTAATTTTATTTTAATTCCACTATTTGATTTAAGTCAGTATTTCATAAGTATAATCATCTTCATTTTACTATTCATCATATTTTAATCTTATTATTTATTTAGTATTATATTATTATTGTGGATTTGATAATGTTTTCTTCATAATTTTCAAAACAGACAAAATGATGAAGGCAATCATGGTTTATATTAATCTCTTCCAAACTACTCTAACAGATACTGATTAGTTTAATTGAGATCATTTCATAATGATTATCAAGATTCGGGAACTATCTTCGCATGTACTTTGGTGGGGGAAATGTAGAATTAACCGTTGTCAAAAATGGAATTGAGTTTCGGAACGACACATGATTAAGCCATAACACTTGGTGCAAAAAAAATTTTATAAGAATTCCATGTCGATTGGAGAATAACTCTGATATTGGTGTTTTAGGACAATCAGATATTTTTCATTTAACTATTATCTATCTATCTGTTTTTTATCAATGGCACAAGTAAGATGGCACATTGAAATATAATAATGTTCTGAAATGAAAATGTGATGCATAGAGGAGAATCAAAGAATTTAACTCTTGAAGGAATTGGCACAAGATAATTAATCATCAAGTGTCGGAACACGTAGGTCATTAAAAGAAACGTTTCACACATGTTACATGCTAACGAGATAAGATCAGTGATTAAGTCATTCTGCACAATACTCATTCATTTGCATCGCAACAAAAGTGGAAAATATTTTCAATATTCTGTGATGTTTTAGCGAGATATCTAGGAATTTGGTAATTTCGCACGTTTTCATCATTTCGATGAATGAGATTCAATCGAAATTTTGTTAGAATTCTATTTTTAAGGTAACTCATTCCCAAAATTCCATTCCAATTGAATCAAGTTAGAAAATCTGTTTCCGGTTGGTTGTTGCATTGGCATATTAATATTAGAGCGGTGAAGAATTTCATATTAACTATCAACACTTTTCGCAATTATAGTCTCATTAAGATGAAAATGAAGTTGGTTTATCATTAAGCGCTGACCTATTCTTCTTTATTGCCCGTAGAAATTCGAATGATTCTCTCCTCACTCATAATTAATCTAAATTTACCATCTAATTACTTCAATTTCCCTTCCTCTTTAGACGAATGGTCTTAATTAAACTCATTTTAATTATTTTTCTTAGAATTTTTAATTTTTGTCTTTAGCATTAATCTGTCAATAGAAATCTTATAATTTCCGGTGAATTTGGGAAATGAACGATGATAACTATAATGGCATCAACAACAACAATAACGATAATATTGGGGAAAATGGAAAAAAGAAATCGTTGCCAATGAAAGTTTCGGATGATATGTCTCCACTAATTTTAAAGAGATCGAATCGAATATCTTATGGGAAGGAATTGGAGACATTGTTAACGACGAAGAAACGCATGAAACGTAATCGAATATATCATTTTTTTTTATTATTCTTATTTTTGATTTGTTTTATTATCATTCTTGTTTTCCTTCTCTTAACATATCGATGTGTTCGATATGAATGTTGGAAAAATTTTGTGCACACTCAACCATCAACGACAGCACAAACAAGAAACGATATCGATAAACTTTCAGATCGGTCGTCATCTCGACAAACGGAAGAATTATTTTATAATACTCTTGTTCGAAAATCGAAACAGAGATTGAAGAATAATTCGAAAGATGTTTGTTATCATTTGTATAAGGTCTATACGAAATTTAACAATATCATCGGCAATATGAATACCACGATAGAATTTCGCAGAAATAATGTTAATTTCTTCAAATTGTTAGGGGAGAAGGGCAATAATATTTATTCGACATGTATCCCACCCAAATTGGCGATGAAGAAGAGTTCATTCTTTAGGATTCCATTCAATCTCACCAATTGGGATGTCATGAAGAAATTCTATGAATCATCCCCTCATCATTTCGATCCGAGTAATTTGTCACTTCGTCTTGATATCAAAAACATTAAACCGACACATTATCGTTTACATCTCACAATCGATCCTGTCACCGCCACTTATTTCGGTAACGTCAACATTACGATTAACGTAGCAAACGATGCTGATCCCAAATCATTATCGAGTATTTTCATTCATCGATGGTCGAAATTGAATGTGGATTTGAATCGTATTTGGATTTATGAGAACGGCAATGTCAGTAATCCAATTTCCATTAAAGACAAATTTTTTCTAGAAGAGTCTTATGATTTCATTGTACTCGATTTAGGCTTTACGTCTCTTCGACCCGGTCTTAATTATACTTTGAGAATTGACAATTTTGGAAGTTATATGAATGTCAACGATTTGCGCGGTCTCTATTTGAGTAAATATACGGATGAGAAAAATAAAACGAATTTTATCGCTTCCTCTCAATTGCAACCAATCGCTGCTCGACGAGTTTTTCCTTGTTTCGATGAACCGACAGCAAAAGCAATTTTTACATTCTCCACCACTCATCGGAAACGATTTGTTGCATTAAGTAACATGCCAGTCGCTAACCGTCAAATTACTTCAAAACCGAAATTTTTATTCACTCCACTCCAATGGAATGGTTATCACTTTCAACCACATCCCAAATGGAATGGACTTAATATCGTAGGAGAAGAAGATGAAGAATGGCAAACAACTGATTATGATCCAACTCCACTTATGTCCACTTATATTCTAGCGTGGGTTGTAGGTGATTTAGTAGCAACAGAAGCAAATGGATGGGACAAACCAATTGTGAGTTTTTTAAAATATCTTTTTTTCATTTCTCTTCTTTTTTTAGATTCGTGTCTGGTCTATACCAAATCATAAATTACAGCATGGCGTTGCTATAAATTACATCAAAATGTGTTACAGATTTTTCCAAACATTTTTCGATTTGAAAGAAGTCATTCCCAAAACTGGTTTCATTATTCATTTTTTTATCATTCGTTTTTCATAAATCATAAAAGATCATGTGGCAGTTCCTGATTTTCAAGCTGGTGCCATGGAGAATTGGGGTCTGGTTATTTACCGTTCAACAAACTTGTTATATAATAATGATGTTCCGAACGAATCATCACTTTTTCACATTTTCATGGTAATAGCACACGAAGTGTCACATTCAGTTAGAACTTGAAATTTGAAATATTTTCATATTTTGATTTTTAGTGGTTTGGCAATTTAGTGACATTGGACTGGTGGAATGATTTGTGGTTGAATGAAGCATTCGCTTCCATATTGATGTATTTTCCGATGGCTCAAGTGTATCCTGAATGGAAAGTAGTTAGTCGAACAGAATTTATGAATAATTGAAATAATAATAATAGAATGATCTCCAACTAGTGAAAGATGTGATGAATGTTATGGATTTGGATGCATTGCCTACATCTCATGCTATTTCGACGAAAATTTCCAATCCGAAACATATCCAAATGTATTTCGATGCAATCTCTTATGACAAGGGTAACAGTATAATGAGAATGTTACGTGCTATTATGGGAAGGGAAGCCTTCCAACTTGCTCTCAGGAAATATATCGCAGATAATCAGTATAAAAATGCTGGTATGGATAAATTGTGGGCGACATTGAATGAAGTTCCCTAAATTTAATTTTCGAATTTTAAATAATCTTTTAATTAAAAATTTTTTAATTCATTTCTCCAGTTTAGTACCGTTAATATAGCGGAAGTGATGAACAGTTGGATATTACAGAAAGGTTATCCGTATGTTCATGTGAAACATGTGGAAGGAAATAAATTCCAATTAAATCAACAATATTTCTTATTAACCGCAAATAAAACATTCAATGCAAATGAGAGTGTTTACAAGTTGATTTCTTCCTTAAATCTCCAAATATTTATCTTTCCATTTCATTAGATATAAGTGGTATATTCCATTCCAATATGCGTTGATTAATAAACGTCGTCAGAAAGATAAAAGAATTTGGATGAATTTGAAGAATGGTTAACTTAATTTCAAACTTTTCATTCGACATATTCATTCTCTCTCAGAAACATTAATTATTCCTCAATATAATCATATCAATTCTTCCAATATTATTGTGGGGAATGTTCATCGAAGTGGATATTATCGTGTTCAATACGACTTGATTATGTGGTCTCGTATTACTAGTTTGTTGAAGCGAAATCCACAAATATTCGAGTCATCCGAACGTGCTGGTCTTTTAGATGACGCCTTTAATTTTGCCTCGTTTACTTCATCAATTTATTAAATTATATTTCTATTTTCTTTCACTATTAGAGCTGGTATGCTTCCTTATCAATTCGTCCTAGACTTGGCCTGTTACATCAGAGATGAACGAATTTATGCACCATTGAAGACATTCGAAATAGAAATTTTATCAATTGCCGCGAAAATCAATTCGAAGAAATGTTTTAATGATATCGAGGTTTAGTACTTGAACTATAATTATTTAAAATAAACTTTGACAGATTTTCATAGCAGATGTAATGAAATCGACATTCGACCACTATCATACCGCTATCTTCAAAGTTTTACTATTACAAGAGAGGTTTCTCTTTTCTTATTAACATAGTATAATAAAATATTTCAATTTGATTAGATGGGCTAAAAATACAGTAGGATCGTTAATCGGTTTACATGCGAAGGGTAATAGCACAAATATTATAATAAAAGATGCACGTAAAATACTTCGGAATTATCTTACGAAGAACCAATGGCCTCAACAAGCAAGTGCCGAGATTATGTTTTGCATTGGCATTCAACACGGAACACCAGGAGATTGGATGAATTTATGGAAGAAATCGAGAAATGTCGGTCCCGTAGAACAAGTGACATTGATGAGAGCTTTGGCTTTTTCCAAAGATAAGAAACTTTTGATGAGGTTCTTATTTTCTAATTTTTCAAGATTATTTTTATTATTATTATTCTTGTTTCAGATATTTGAATTGGACATTGGATCCGAAGATTATTCCTATTGGAGATATCAGGAAAATATTTTCTCATTTCGCCATGGGATCGAGTGAATCGAAAGAAGTGGCATTAGAATTTCTCTTTTCTCAATTTGATGATATCTATGAAAAGTTATAAATAATTATTTTCGATAATAATTCGAATATAATTTAAATTATTTTCTTGTAGGCTTGGAACAAATCTATTTCTTCTTGGGGCCATAATTGAATCAACTTGTATACGAATTAGTGACGTGAAAACAAAAGATAAAGTTTAAATTATAATAATTTTTAGTTGAAGTAATAGCAATATCTTTAATAGATAACGAAAATGTTAAATGAGAAATATAAAGGTGTATCTTTTGGTAGTGCATCGAATGCGATCGCTTATGTGTTCGATCGAATTGATGCGAACATATATTGGAGGACGAAATATGAGAAGCCGATATGTGACTGGATGCACAATTATTCGCTTGTCATCAGAAACTAGTTGATGGATACGAAAATTTTCCTTTTCCTTTTCATTCTTTTCGCTTGTTTCGTGTATAGATGATTGATTGATCGATTGTAGAGAACTTCAATAATTTGTATTTTTAAAAAAAAAAGAGATTTACATGATGATATTTTTCTTTTTAACTTATTTCCCCATTTTCAATAAAACTGTATTCCGATCATTTAAGTTGAAGAAAAAAATCAATAAAAATTAGAAATTATTTTTTAAATTGAATTCCAATTCTATTTGATCTACTTTCAACATCATAAACTTCCATCAAAACATCATCAATTTCGACGACACATGCATCTTATCGCAGATGAAAGTTTGGAACGAATAAATCTTGTTTATCATTTCAAACGATCTTATGGACACTTCCCTCGTAATGCCAATAATTCTGCAGTAATTCTAGATAGCAGTACATCATATGCCACCGTTCAGCGAGCAAATAATCATTTATTGATGTCAGCATTTATCGGAATGGGAGTTTTGGGCGTTATCGCCATAATTGCAATAGTTGTCAATATCTACTACATTTGGACTAGTTCTCGATCGGGTCATCATTTGAAAAAGAAAGCTATTTCAAGACTGTCAACCCATCCAAGAAATACTCTCGAAGAAAATCCATATCATCCACAACAACAACAACAACAATCACAACAACATCATCATCATATGCCACATAAATATGCGCGACAATCATATGTGAATAAAGGACATGATGTAAATGATTTATCTCAGAATTGGAATAATAAAAATTTGAAATTAATTTCAAATGAGACCAAATTGAATTTAGAGAATAAGAATCGGAATAACCATTCGGATAATGCTAATAAGCTGTTCGTCAATTTATTAGATGATATCTTCACCAATTTGGAGAATCCGAAAGTGATGATGGAGAACAAGAAGCCTATGCAACCAATCATTGTTGGGGGACCAGTTGTACGAGAAGAACTCGAATTAAATTGGGTATTAAAATAAAATTTATTTTTTTCGTAAATAAACAGAGCAAAAGAGGAAATTTTAATTTTCGTCTCAACAATTAATTTTCTCAATTAATTTATTTATTTATGTTTCTCAAAAATACGGTGGGTAGTAAAAGAACTTTCTGGCATTGGTTGGATCATATCTGGAATCGAGTTGATGTCGAACGAATAAGATTAGTCGGTGCAGAACGTGTGTGTGCCGAATGGTTATTGAAGAATGGAGCACATGTCAAATTTAAGAATTGGGGAAATCGAATAACTGATTATAATGGTTTACCACCAGGTGGAAAGAACACTTTTAAGATCGAAGAGATTTATGCGAAAACGGCAACTATCAATTCGGAAGGATTTCAACATTTAATCGGTTTGGAATATTTGAAAAAATTTGAAATGATCGCATGTCCTCATCTTAACGACGAATGTTTATTTCGATTATATCCATTGAAGAGAAGTTTGGAAACATTACGAATAATTCATGCAACTGAAGTGACTGATAATGGAATAATTTATTTGGGTGAATTGACAAATTTAAAATTTCTCGATTTATATTCCTTACCTCAAATAACGAATGAGGAAGAATGTAAAACGATTTTACAAGACAAACTCCCCAATTGCAGAATATTGTGGCAATCGAAAGAAACAGATGAGAAATAATTATCATTGAGAAATTGAAGAAAAATATTTCTGTTCATTTTCTTATTGTTCATTTTAATGATTGAAATCTAATTACTTAATATATATATATATATATACTACTATATCATAAGAGAAATGAGAGTTCCTTTATTAAAATTTTTGTTTTGATTTTTCCTTTCTGTATCGTAATTGTTGTACTGTCTCAAATTCATTGAGAAATTGATTATTTTTTGAAAAAAAAAAATTCTTAAAAAATAATTTTTTTTCTTTTCATCATTACAAATTCGCTATAATTATTTTTGGAAGTGATGGAGCAGAATCATCATGGAAACATTATAGATTTACCAAAAAATCGATTATTGGAAAATCGCGAAAGTACTTCGATGAGTTATAAGAAGAGTACGATTGGTGAACAGATTGCGATGTTTCTCAATAAATTGCGATTGAATGATACAATTAAACGTCATTTAGTGCCATTACATACAGATAGCCAACGAGATAAATAATTTTCGTTGTTCATTTTTTAAGTATTAAATTGTTTTAGCATTCATCCACATCCTTCATTTCATCATTCTCATTTGTTGTTTGGCATTCATTATTTTCATTCATCTCTGTTTCATTTTCATTTTTATTATTATTTTCTTCTGTTGAAATTTTTGAATTTTCATCCAATTCACCTTCATCAATATCTATGTTTACAAAAGATTCTGTTGATGGTTCGGGAGAATTTTGAATTTCTCTATTTCCATTTAAATCACTTTCACTTCCATCAGTTTCCTCATCAGTTTCCTCATTTTTTGACATATTTACTCTCTCCAATTGATCAGCAAGATCCATATCATCGTCAATAGTTTTATTGAGAATCTTCTTCAAAATGTTCTCTTTGGTTTTCGGACCAGTTTCTTGAACTGCTCGATAAGTAAACATACTTTCTGGCATTTCCGTATGAAGGACAGCCATCAATGCTGATCGAAGATTACAAAGAGAACTTATCCGATTTGTATCTTCCAAATTGCGACGAAATACCGTTTGGATAGCATGTAATGTAAGTCGTTGTGGATTCTCTGCATTATCTACTCGTTGTAATAATTCCATTGGAATTGGTAATTCTCCTAAATTATTCTCATATGATTTATCATCAGCGATCGTTTGTATTACTTTCAAAAGATCAACAATTGTTGACATTTGATCTCCAACAACACTACTGGGTAAACTCGTATCATTGGAAGAGGTCATTACTGCCATTTTCCTTGTAATTTCCATTATATTGTCGATACTGTCACATAATTTAATGAAATTGGTCCATCTTTTCAATTTATTCTTTCGTGACAATTCTCCTTTATCATTTGCTGTTTCGCTCATTTTTCAGAATTTCACAAAATATATGAAAAACTCATTCGAATAAAGCCATTCATTCATAAGTGTTGGAAATCGAGAGAATATTTAGAAGATGTAAAATCATCTTTTCTTTACATTTGGCCATGCTCATCGAAATCAATCGTTTCCTTTAATCCCATCTTGAAATAACTTATGAATTTAATTTATTACTCATCGATTATGTTCAACAGTGCATAAAATTATCGATGTGAAAAGAAAATGGGTAATGTCGTCAATCGTTTACCTATTCGATCGAAACGTTATGATTTGGAAAAAGCTGAAAAGTCGAAGGATATGAAGGATTTCCATCCGAAAATCACTGCGAGAAGTTCAAGTAGTAACAGAAATCAATCTGTTGTCATGGAAACCAATTCTCCTTCCAACAACTACAACTCATCAAATAAAAATGATTATTACAGTGATCGATCCAATGAAGAATCGAATCAAAATTCAATTGATGAATCATCAGAAAGGACAATATCTAGAAACAATTCCAATAATTCTTCCAATACAAACTCTCGTTATTCGAGAGAGAGTCGTGATTCGGTGGAACTCAATTCTCAAAACAGTGACGTTCTCATTTAATAATCATTCTCATAACAACATTCTTAATAAGTGTTTGAATAAAACAATTTTCGTATTTCTATCGTTATTCTCGAGAATCATTCTTCTTTGGTTCAGATAATGAAAATAATTTATAATAAAAATAATTTTTATTCAATCGCTTCCATTCTGATATTTCTGAATTTTTAGGTGACGATCTCGTTAAAAAATGTTAAAAGAAAAATTTCATAAATTTAAATTTTTTTCATTCATTTTCTTTTTTTAATCATCTCTTGCCGCATCAGGACGAACTTTCGGTCCTCCCGCTTGTTTCGCCATGATAATTTGATCAATACTCAAAATGGTTAATGCGACATTTGTGGCGTTTTTGATCGCCCACATCTTCACCAGAAATGAATCATATAAATTCAATTGATCCGCTTCATCAACAAACGTATCAGATTTGAGTGAGAAACAAACATTCTTCTTCTCATCATCATGTAAAGCGATTAATCTCGCAACTAATTCATTCGGTTTAATTAAGCCACTCGTCTCAGCTAATGTGCGAGCAACAATTTCGAATGCTTCGCCATATTTAGCGACGGCATATCCTTCCAATCCTGGCATTCGTTCCGATTCCTTTAATAATTGTCGAGATAATTCCATTTCGGTTGCAGCAGCGCCAACTAAAATTCTTCCGTCTTTTGAAAGTGCACGATAATTATTAATACCAGAATTGATGGCTCGTTCAACGTCATCCATAAATGCTTCAGTGGCACCTCTTAAAATGATGGAAGCGATTGTCGATTCACCTTCCGGTTGTTTAAATATGACAATCGGTTGTTCTCCTATCATTTCCGTATAGACCTCATTAACATGTCCCATCTCTTCACTGGTTGGTAGAGTGAATGTGGGAAGAACGGTGGCACCAACGGTTCGAGCTAATCGTCGAACATCAAATTTCGACAACAATCGAAGAACCATAATTTTGTATTTGTTCAGGAAATGAAGAGCCATCTCTCCAACCTTTCCACCCGATACTACCATTTTAACTTCATCTTCTGATAATTTCTTTATCATTTGTTCCAATTCCGCTTCTTCGCCTTGTGAGAAATCGTACAATTCTTTTGCACTTGTCAAATGGACGGTACCTTTCGTTTCCGTCGTATTTGAATCGAATGGACAAGAATAAACGGCAATTTTTCCGTTCACTACATGTCGAATGTCGGATTCAACGACACGATTAAAAACGATTCCATTAATTACTTTCGAATCATTGATGGAAGCGCCACACATTTTCAAAATTCGAATATTGTCAACATTGAAAACGAATCTCGGTTTAATTTCCTTTTCGTCATCTTCCACTATTTGTTTATTCGCATTCGTTATTCGTTGAGATACGAGTGAACATGATTCCATTACTAAATTTGAAATAAATTCATCTAAACCATATTGTTTCGACATGACAGCGGTTTGAATGACGGATTTCAATAGGGCAGCATTCGGTTGATATGCCACATCAATCGTCTCAGAAACGAGTGATGGAAGAATTGAATCGAGACATAGATCTCTCGCCATCTCATAACCTTCCATTATGTCTGGTAAAGGAATTCCTTGTTCGATTAATGTTTTGGCTTGTTCGAGGAAACGAGACGCGAGAATCACTACCAGATTAGTTCCATCACCAATCTCTTCTTGTTGAGAGAGTGCGGCAGTGACGATCAGTTTAGCAGCAGGATGTTGAACTTCCATATTATTCAAAATCGTATTGGCATCTGATGTTATATTACTTTTACCGATATGATTTATGATAATCTTCGATAATCCTTTTGGACCAAATGCCGATTTGAGACACACTCCCAAAGATCGACACATTTCAATACTACGCACAACTGTCTCTTGAACACCACTGGCATATGATGCACCATCTTTCATCATGGAAGCATAGCCCGGAGCTTTCGGTATATGTAATGCACACATCTTAATGGAATTATTTCAGATACGGAAATTTCTAAATTACTGATATTCTTTTATTTCTTTGTAGAGTGATATTCAACGTGATAGAATTTACCAGAATATTCGATTCAAATTTAAAATTCTTCTCATCTCTTCTCAATTCCTTCCCATATTCATATTCATCTTATTTTCATTCAAATTATTGAGCTCAATTTATTCTGTTTTCTTTAAATTATTCATTAATTATCCATGACAACCATCATCTTTATAACTGTAAACATCATTCGATATTTATACTCTAATAATATTTAATAATAATAATATGAATAATTAAAATAATTGTTTGTTATTGTTATTATTGTTTTTTTGAAATTTTTTATTTTATAAGAAATTTTAAAATGCTATAAATAAGTTTATTTTATGAAAAATTGTTAAATGTTTAAATTTGAAGGAATGGAAAAGAATAAGAAAGATGATTCACCGGATAAATAATAGAGAACGAATACGTATTAGAATGGAAGATAGATGAAAAAGAAACAAAAAATGACAATTCTGTAAAGGAAATATGTCCATTGAGTTTTATGTGTGGAATCGACATTATTCGATTGATGGAATTGAGCTGATCGAGGATAATATCTAACTAAATTATTTTTCTTCTTTTTAAACGACGTATAATAATCATCGATATATCGTCTCCAATTATAACCGCCCTTTTGGTTCTTCTCTATCGTTTTTTCAGTTATGACTTCAACTCTTTTAGGCTTAGATGTATCAATTGTCCATTTTAATTTGTTGGATTGACAAAGTCCGTTTTTATTCTTGTAATAACTACTCATCGTTCCATCACTCGTACCTGTAGATAAATGAGAAATAATTGGAAAAATATAATTATGAATTTAACTTGTAATATAATATTGTTGATTTTGTTGGAAAAATACAGTTCCCGGTGCGTCCACTAATGATTGTACGAGAATTGTTCTTTTTTGGTGTGGTGAATTTGGTGTACAAGATAATAATAATCTTGAACCGATCAATTTATTTGAATCGATAATTTCTCGTCTACTTCTTTTCTTCTTTAAATATTTCTTGAGAAGTTTCCGTCTTAAAAGTCTTCTCAATTTTCTGGTAATACGATAACGTTTAATTCTTCTCATTATGTCGGATCGTTGACAATGATTGAAATCGTTCAAAGTAACAAGAAACAGGTTGAAATATGTCGAATTGTCTCGAGGAGTTAATGAACATTCGATATTGAGTGTATGTTGAATATGAATTGATCGATTCAATTGATCATTTCCATATATATCGAACCATTCCGTTTTATTTGCTTTATTATCGATATTTATGGATAATTCCAATTTGGAATAAATTAAATTTATGAAACTTAATAACCATAAAATGTACATTTCTACTATAAGGGAGATATAAGAAAGATATTTGGGAGAATGAATAAATTTATTTCCTTCAATTTCTTCTCATTTTATCCATTTTGTCAATAATATTCTTATAATAAACAAATTTCGTAGATAATGAAGAAAAAGTTCTTTACGTGAAGATTTCAATGAGACTGACGTAAGTGTTCCAATTAATCTCTTTAATTGATACGATAAATAAAAAGGAAAAGAAAAAAAAGGGAAAAAACCTAGAGTCTCTAGGCAAGAGATAATTGAAAGAGGATTTTCCCAAAAATATTTTCTCTAAACAAAAGCAAATAGTAAATTCTTCACACCTTCACTTTCTCTTATTTGATTATTTTCATTCATATTAAAATAAAGAAATTTTCCATTTTGGTGAGATGAGATAAGATAAATCCTTCAAAATATTTCACGCAGTATCTCTCCTCTTTGACGATGATGTTCGCCATTATAATCATCGACTAATGATACTCTAAATATTATAGTCTAAAAGATGAAAGAGCAGTTTTCATGTGTAAAGTGCGATGCTTACTAAAATAGACAGCGTTCTAACGAAACTTAATAATAACATCAGATTTCAAGTGTTAACAGGAAATGAAGTTGAACAAAACAAAATATCTTCCACTTCAACGCACAGATGAGATAGAATAGATGTTGATGAGCGATAAATTCAACCGGTTTATTCTATTCACGTCAAAATGGAACAATTGAATTAAAAGATGACAGGCGACGAATATCATCAACTGGCACAGCAGTAATTTAATTGAATTTTTGATTTCTTAATATTTCTCGTTGGATTCCAATGAAATATTTTGTCAACAACTGTGCCACAATTGAGGAATCGATATAATTTGTTAATTATTAACAATTCTTAAATATATTTACCAAATGGGACGTTTCGTCTTATTCATTATTCATTAGATACACTCATTCTTCCTGAGAGATATTATCGACATGACGGAAATTGAGGAGAGAAATGAAAATAGGAAACATCAGGAAATGTTGGCATCATGAAATTAGAATGCGAAGAATTTTAATAAAGTTTTTACACAAACGAGTTTTTAATGATGACGAAGAAGGAATTGAAGGAAAAGTAATTAGAAATGGGAAGATAAAAGAAGAATGCGACGACATTGTTTCTCTTGTGGGAAATTAATTTAGAGACTGCAAATATTTAACTTCGTCCCATTAGATGGGTGAATTCTCCGTCTTATAAACACGAAAAAACGAATTAATCCTTTCGATACATAATTTCAGCTCATTTCTCCATCTATTTGTCTTCTGTGGTTATGTCTACAAGAATATCTTCTCTTCACTCACATCTCTCAAATTCACAAATTTCTCGTTAATCGATACTTACAGCTAACGTCAGAATTTTGACAACGAGACATCTAAACAATCGTTGGAATAACGATTTTTTTGCTGTCAACACGAAAGATCGTCATCTGTCTAATCGATTGACTAATACATCTTTACTATATCAACAAGATAAAGTTCTCTCATGTTCGATTGACGAGAAGATCAGAGAAAAAATAAAGTTGAGAATTTATCAGAAAAATTAATTACATTTCTTTCATAAACACAATATTTCTTTTTTCGAATGTTTATTCTGTGAAAGGATCAGGTATCCCAACAACGTCCGATCTGGATTAGCACTGTCATGCTATCATGCCAACGGCGGAAGTGTATATATCTCATTCATTCTATTGTTCATTTCTCTCACATGAACAACTATGGCAGAGAAATGTTTTGAAATTAGCTTAACAATTTTTCAATTAGAGAAATGTTAGAGAATTCTGTTTCGTTGTCAAAAAAATTCCCCTGAAGGACAAAAGAAAGTTGTACGTTGAAATTAAATTTCCCAAACTAATTTCGTTAATTCTGATGATGATAATTCCGATAATTGATGATATCTGATAATTGATCAACATCTGGTGTAAAACTTCCCAATTATTCGACTGTTATTAGATTATATTAAGAAGAATGTGTAGGAGCATGTGCCACTCACTCCATACGAATATAAGTACCATTTTTTTCATTAAACAACTAATATTACAATAATAATATTATTATTATTAGTCTAATAATAAAGAGAATTTGCTGTGTCGAATAAAGACGAAATAATATTAGATTGAATTGTTGAGAATATTCGAGATACTGTACTCTCCCGATCAGTTGACAACCAATGGATGAAATATTAACTAATCAACTGAGAGTTAAAAATTATTCGATACATAAGAAGATTTATAAAGAAATTTTTATGGAAAATGGAAGAGAATGTGAATAAAAATCGAAAGTGAGCGAACACGGAAAAAAGAGCTTTAGGAAAATTAGACTCCAAAATATTTCGTAAGAAGAATGTTTAGGGTAAAGCACATAATTTCCTTGTATTTCATAAATTAATCATTTTAATGATTTTATCTTCTTCTTATTTCATCATTTATCCGATAATTACTTGACAATTCGGAAAATATTTTAATGAAAACACAATAGTTTGTTTATTCTATTTCGAATGGTCAAATGGCCAATAATCGAGTAGGATTTAAATAGAAGTTTTATTGTTATTCTTTTCACTTCTTCTTCTCATTTATCATTATTCTTCCAAATCATCGTCAATCCATTGAAGAATGATGTAGCGAAAGAGAGCTAGAGGCAATTCATTAATCTAGACATTCATCACAAAATGTCGAAATAGAAATAAGAACACTAATCTTAACAGATCGACATATTTCACAAAAATATTCGACATTATCATTCATTCGTTTAATCATTCATTCACTGCCACGCAATGTGGTGGGAGAATAATAAAAAATACAGGTACAACACGTCCAATTTATTCGGCTCATTGGTTAGACAAAATTAAAATTTTTTCCTCATTTTTTCTGATTTCGTTTCTATCAGATTTGAAAAAGTCTTTTCCCTGTCGACATTCTCCTTGGTACAAAAATTCTTACTATCTAAATTTTCTTTCTACTTCTAAACTTTTTCCTATTCAAATCATCACGACTCTCATTTGAGGTTTAATTATGAGTTCAATTAAGATTTCGTCCATGACACTTAAAACTCATTATTTAGTGGAAACAATTTTTATGAGTTGGTTCAAAAAAATTAATTGTTCTTACTTAAATTATTATGGAAATTCTCTCGATTCTGACTTACTTCGTTTCTCTCCCAAATGAGATGACGATTGGGAAATGGCAGAAAATTTATTAACTTTTCTCGAAATCGACAAAACAATACATATTCGAAAAGTTTGGTAATTCAAACGTGAACAGGAAAAAAAAAGTTAGAATGAGAATAAACTTAACGAGTTTCTCATATCTTACATTTGATTATTATAGATCTGACAAAAATTATTTCCATAAGAAGGTCATTAATTTTCGTCCGAAAAATCGATGTTCCGAATATTCACTGTGAGAATAAAAATTTGTCATTAATCATATTTGAAATAGGAAGGATGTGGAAAATCGATTCTTTATTGTGGAATTAAAAGAAATAAAAGAAGAACAATTGTTACAAAATGACAATTGAGATAATTTTCTACTTGATTAATTTTTCAATGATCATAGATTGATCACACTTCGATTCGAATAGATTGTATGTCTCTTGTGCATTGTTGAAGTGTCTGTGGGAAAATAAGTCAATCGGAAAGAAAATGAAGCAAATTTGGAAAAAAAATATCTTCCGACCACGCCAGGACTCGAACCTGGAATCTCCTGCTCCGTAGGCAGGCGCGTTATCCATTGCGCCACGCGGCCGATAACAAATCGTTCTACATTTTCTAATTATTATACTATAACTTAACGGTACAATCTGACTATAATACTTGTATATGAATTCTAAAATTACCTTAATTATGTTGAGGTAATAATATCATAATAAGTCAACATCAAGAATGACTTTTTAAATTAAAATGTAGATATATAAAATGTAACGAAGCGAAGATTCAAATAATTTTCTTTTTAGAAACATCTTCTATTAACCATTTTTTGATAATAATAATGGTCTTAATATTGATTTTAATCACTATTATTTTTAAAAACTTGAACGACTAAAGAAGATGTTAATCATTTCATAACATGTATATCGTATTGAACGTAAAAAAAGTTTAACAACCGACCACGCCAGGACTCGAACCTGGAATCTCCTGCTCCGTAGGCAGGCGCGTTATCCATTGCGCCACGCGGCCAAGTATTAGATATAAATAATTTGGCAATCATTTAAAAGCGAAGAACGATTTGAATAAAATGATAATATATTATTTTATTTGTTTACGTGTTCTGTTACTCTAATTCTGCTAAAATTTAATTTCCTTAAGCTAATGAAGAATCCATAGATAACATTCAAAATTATGTAACGAAAATTTTTGAACGAAAAAATTATTTTTCCGACCACGCCAGGACTCGAACCTGGAATCTCCTGCTCCGTAGGCAGGCGCGTTATCCATTGCGCCACGCGGCCGACGACGATTAACTAGACAATTATAATCATCTATTAAACAAAATTTTATGTATCTTTTTCTTACCTTAATCATAAATTATATTGTTTCATAATAAATATTAATTATCATATATTCTTGAAATTTGCATGAAATGAAATTTTTCCGTTGCAATACAGCAAGAGTCGATAAAATAGATCTCTAAAGAAAATACGACTTACAACTATCATTCTTATCATTTTCAACATAGTTTATTTCCTGCTTACAATATTCCAGATAGTTAGTTATTCTATTAGTACTTATTCTTATTTGTTAGTTATTATTATTCAATTTTTCAATTGTTAGTATTACATAGTACATATATTGTATATAGTTATAACTATACTATACAGTAGGAATTTAAAGTAATCGGACACTTTTACGTTTTTATAAAACCGGTCATAACTTCTGTCCTATGAAGTATCTTTCGTAAAGGTGGATATCACAAAATAGCCCTATTCAAGCTCTTAAAGATAGTGCAAAAAAA